>JAFBJQ010000259.1:455054-487554 GCA_016785345.1 Trinectes maculatus
AAAAATAAAAGACTGTGAATCAAGTCTCTGCTCCTGGGTCCTCTCTACATATCGGCCTGACAATGAGTCAAATGGCTGCTGGTTTCCACCATGGATTTGCAGTAAACAAATAGCAGATTTCAGATTTCTGAATACAAATGGTTTCTTCATAGCAATAAGCTTGGTGCAACAAATTATCTGTAACTTACAAGCTAAGTTACAGTATGTGATTTAGAGCTCGTTTGGACAAAGGTTAACGATGCTAGTGTATGATAACATACTGAAGGCTCATGCTATTTATTACAGTTACATTTCTGACATTGTGAAGAGTGATAGATGAAATACATTTCTGTTCTCATGTATTAACTCGTTGACAACCGTGCTATTTAAAAAAAATCTGTCTGAACAATTCACATGTTTGCATTTGTCATGTTACTTAAAGAACAAACAAGCAGCAGTTTAATGCTGTGAGTTTAATGAGCAGAGACAGATGCAGGTAAACAGCTTAAGGCTGGTGTTGATTTAATAGTAAAGATACTATGCTGAAAACTGGACAGGATAAAATTATGCAAGTAACAAAGTAGGCAGACATCAAGAATGGAAAAAGAATATGTTATTATAAAAAATGTTGGCATATTCCTTAAAAAGATGGTTTTGTTGGCCACTACAGTATATTCTGCTGTTGTTGGAGAGGACAATGCTGCTGACGGTGGAGGCACCGCGGTGCAAAGGGCACTCCGGTGGACATTATCTTGTGACAGGCAGTTAAGAAAATATCTTGGAAAAGAGCATTATCATTTTTTTTCTGTGTCCATGTTTGTGTCAATGTTTGTTTTAAGGAAATGTAGAGAGCAGTTTGCTGCATAGTGATAAATTGTACTGTATGGGACAGAATACTTTTTTTTGCGTTATAAGATTTTGATTGTCCATCAGATTGCTAGTTAGTCATGAATGATAAGACAGACATATTGTTGTAAGGAGTGTCGTTACACTCCTGGTGATCTTTTCGTCACCCTTGGTAGATGGCAGATTATGAGGCTCATAGACTGGAGTCATGATATGAGATGAGTTTTGATCTCAAACTAGTGCGTAAAGGTGCTTTACGGGGTGTAGGGGCTGGGATGGCAGAGGTCAGGGATACTAAGCTGCTTGGACGTACAGGCAGGCTGCAGCTAGGTGGCGATGGTTTGGAGTAAATGAGGCAAGATGACGTCTCTCTATTCAGACTGAGGAGCCTGACACTCTCTCTCTCTCACACACACTCTCTCTGCAAGCAGGAGGAGCAGCTGCTGGAACATCTGCACCTGGGAAAGGCCAGTACAGTAATCCACAGTCAGAGTGGTACTGAAGGATGTTTGATTCACCAGCCTGAGCAGCTCTGACAGAGGGAGACAGAAAATTGACAGAGGCAAAGAGAACATTGGTCATTTGCATCAATCACACAGAAATGACAAAAGTTAGTTGAATGTTGACAGTGAAATCTGATTGGCTGAAGAGAAAGCGGGAAAAGGCTTGGACAGCGTACTGAGTTATAAATACAAAGAGAGAGAATGTAAGTGAGGAAAATGTAAAGAAAGTTGTCTGCTACATGTAGCGTTTATCGAATTCTGCTGGCAGATAATGAAAAATAAACAACACAGATGTCTCCAATTTTCAAGAAGTCAGGAATAAAATGAAGACTTTCAGGTCCCTGTTCCCATCAATCAGTCAAGACCGTTTAGTTAAAATATGTGATTGTGAGGGAAAATGGTGCCTATTGCTTTTATGTAAATATAATATACTATAATATACTAAAAATATATTTTCAAAATAGTCCTCAATATACATCGTACCAGGTTTTAGGTTGTATCATACAAAGCACATGCCACATAGTCAGACCCTGTTCCAAATATGTTTGACATCACTGACCAACATAGTCAACACAGTGTACACACATAAAAAAACACACACACACAGACACACAAAGACAGAGAGGGGAAACCATGGGACATGAGTTGTTGTGATGTAATTACTTTTCATGTGATGTGAAAAATTATTCAAAGTCAATGAGATGGAAAGTGTTCTGCAGTCTATCACAGGAACTGGCATTGTTTACTTCCCTCCAGCACATCATTTGCTCTGTCTCACAGTCACAATTATTCTCTCTGTCTTACTGTCATACACATTCCACTACAGTGTATCACACGCCTCATTTAACCAGATGCTAGTGTGCGCATGCGTGTGTGCAGTCCCTTAAGTCTTAGGTGCTGCATTGTGTTGTTTGTCGACTTGTTTTGTCAGTTGGTTTTAAGATGCATTTATTATAAGATTATATAAATGTCCCTCGCAGCCACCATTGCAACTGCGTCTAGATTAGAAAATACTTATATTGTGTATGTGCCCCTGTACAGTGATCTAAATAGTCCATTCAGTAGAACAGAAAGAAAAAAATGATCCTTTTCTTTTTTTTCAGTCAGCTTTATTATCTGCTATTTAGTTTTTGTTGGTGCTGAAGTCAGTGGGACATTCATTCTGACATATCGGAATCTAAATTTGATGGCGGTTGATGGCAGTTTTTTGTTTTGTCACTAGGCCACTTTCTGATCAATCTGATAAAAACCACAATCACAAAGTGTGTGAACACCAATACCGTAGACCAAGGATGAGGTTGAACCCCTCATGAAAACTGAATTCCAGCTTCATTAAATTGATTAGTCATGCTTCTTGCAATACATGTGGATGGATTATTCAATAGACCTGAATTTCAGTCAAATCTGTTATTGAGTGACACTGTGTATTTTTCTCATTTATTTGTCCTGACTGACTTTAATATAGACACAGGATACTGGTATCAAAGCTTTTGACAGTCTCACAGTGATTTAAAGAAGCAATAATTCAGATGGAAACACAGACACATTTGGAGAAAATAAGGATAAAGTGGATGAGTGACCACAGCAGCGAATGTCTGTTGCCTCGACATTTCATCTCAGATGCGATCCTGCAGTTTTGGCCTTTGTCCATCTGATGGCAGTGTGACTCCAGCTCTAAAACTTCCCATGAATCCTCCTTCTTTGTTCTCCTGCCAATTCCTCATCTTCTGCTGTTTTTTTTTTTTTTTACTACTTAGAACATCTATGAGAGGAGAGAAAAAGAAAAAAAATGTATCCGCGGGTTAAAATAAATAGCCTTTCACAGTTAATTTAATTGACTATTTTGTACAAAATCGAGGTAATTCCGCCTCGGCTGCAACAGCAAACAAGAATAGCATTGCCTTGGCAATCAGTTACTACGCAAACACAGAGAAAGGCTTTAATCTGCCTCTATCACAGAGGAGCCACAGCTGAAGTTTGTTCAGACACTGTGAGGCACCTGTTTCTTAATTGTTGTAACATCTTGCAGCACAAAAACAAAAAAAAACACTCTCAGAGGAGCCGGTGATAAAGGGATTGACGTACAATATTTTACATTCAGCAAAGGGAGCTACAGAGAATAAAGGAAAAATAAGGAATATAGTACGGTGTGTTGTATATCTTGGCTGCATTATGATTCACATGAGTACAGTGCATGTATTCTAAGCTACAAGATAATTTTGTGAAGGCAAAATCTAAAAAGGTCTAAAATAGATAGATAGATTGCTTTATTCATCCCCAGAGGGAAATTAAGTAAAGTTCTTGTTGTTGTTTCAGTTTAAATGAAATATGTTGTCAGATTTATGTTGTAAAGTATACTGTCTTTGTGTATGTCCAAGGTTCATCTTACAGCAGTGAACAGAAGTGGTGCTTATACTCCACTCTCTAACTTCTTAATCATCCTTCTCTCCTGCTGGCCAGACACATGCACTGGTTTACGTGTGTGTGTGTGTGTGTGTGTGTGTGTGTGTGTGTGTGTGTGTGTGTGTGTGTGTGTGTGTGTCCCTTCGCGTCTGCCTGTGGAACACAGAGCATGTCCGTCTGAGGTGTTGCTGTTCTCGCCTGTCCTGCTACCTCCAGCTGTGTGTCTACCGCCCCCCACAGGCTGGACGAGGTTACCCCACGCTGACCTGTTTAATTGTCTGCCTGTCCCAGCGCCCACCGGTGAGTGTGTGTGTGTTCCTGCTGCGCTTAGGAGGACAAAAGAGATAAGACACACACACACACACACACACACACACACACGGTATACACAAAGGGTGAGAGTGTTCATTGTGACATAAACACAACTGCCCCGAGTCTCGGTTCGATACTGTGGGGGACATGTATGAGTGTGTTTCCCATCCATATATGCTTATATCAAGGAGCTTGTTTCAGGCCTGTTAGTTGTTTTGCGTGCGATGAAACAAACATCCTCCAACTGATTTATTTAGTAACTACAGCGTCACAGATGAACAAAGAACAACGAGAGGAACAACTCAGAGTTCAGGCTGCATCTCCATCTTAATTCTTTTAAAAAAAATGTAAACCCTGTTTATTGTATGATGGCTGTGTGACGCTGAAGGCTGACTCCCTCCACCATGGCAACAGTGTGCCAGCACCACTTGGTCCACTGAACCTTTACTCTTAACTGAGATCAGATCAGAGTGCAAGACTTGCCATGTGTGGATGTGGTCTGGCCAATTTCAGTCAGATTGTCACAATGCACCCTGCATGTGTTTACACCTGCATCCACATGTTCGAATCCAGGTAGAATGAGCAGATCAAATGTTTGTGCTAAGTGTCATTAGGTCAAGGAAAAATAATCCCCTTCACTGGACTTCCATGTAAGAAAAATGGTAAAACACCTTTCTAATGCTATAGCAAACACAGCTGTCCTGCTGGCAAATCACGAGAAGAAATATACTGTATATTAATATGAAATCTATATTTTGTGTCATGCTGGAGAAGTGGGGAGTTGTTTCTGTGTGTCTGTGAAGTAAGAGCTGAGAGGGATTTCATAGTGTGCTCTCAGTCGCGGATCATAGATGCTCAGCCACCCCAGGGCAACACAGGGCATCAGGATAAACTACAGGCCAAGGAAGGAAGGCTGACATGTTTCTTAACTGTGTGTGTGTGTGTGTGTGTGTGAGAGAGAGAGAGAGAGAGAGAGAGAGAGAGAGAGTGGAGATCATGGGTGTGTGGGGGCTATTAGAGGGAGGTGTGTGACTTGGGGGTTGGTAGTGGTTGTGGTAGGATGGACACTGAGAGGTGGTGTGTGTGTGTGTGTTGTCAGTTGTTTTGCGTGCGATGAAACAAACGTCCTCCAACTGATTTATTTAGAAACTACAGCGTCACAGATGAACAAAGGTCAACGAGAGGAACAATTCAGAGTTCAGGCTGCATCTCCATCTTAATTCTTTTAAACAAAATTTAAACCCTGTTTATTGTATGATGGCTGTGTGACGCTGATGGCTGACTCCCTCCACCATGGCAACAGTGTGCCAGCCGCACTTGGTCCACTGAACCTTTACTCTTAACTGAGATCAGATCAGAGTGCAAGACTTGCCATGTGTGGATGTGGTCTGGCCAATTTCAGTCAGATTCTCACTATGCACTCTGCATGTGTTTACACCTGCATCCACATGTTCGAATCCAGGTAGAATGAGCAGATCAAATGTTTGTGCTAAGTGTCATTAGGTCAAGGAAAAATAAGAAGAAAAAAATGTAAGAAAAATGGTAAAACACCTCTCTAATGCTATAGCAAACACAGCTGTCCTGCTGGCAAATCACGAGAAGAAATATACTGTATGTTAATATGAAATCTCTACTTTGTGTCATGCTGGAGAAGTGGGGAGTTGTTTCTGTGTGTCTGTGAAGTAAGAGCTGAGAGGGATTTCATAGTGTGCTCTCAGTCGCGGATCATAGATGCTCAGCCACCCCAGGGCAACACAGGGCATCAGGATAAACTACAGGCCAAGGAAGGAAGGCTGACATGTTTCTTAACTGTGTGTGTGTGTGTGTGTGTGTGTGTGTGTGTGTGTGTGTGTGTGTGTGTGAGAGAGAGAGAGAGAGAGAGAGAGTGGAGATCATGGGTGTGTGGGGGCTATTAGAGGGAGGTGTGTGACTTGGGGGTTGGTAGTGGTTGTGGTAGGATGGACACTGAGAGGTGGTGTGTGTGTGTGTGTGTGTGTGTCTGTATGTGTGCGCGTTTGCACTTCCATGCCAGCCCCCAGGCTGGCCCCATAGTAATTACACACTCCAGTGGCTGGACTGGGAGGGAAATTGAAGGCCTGGGCTGGAGGCCCCAGCTGCCTCACTCTCCCTCCCCATCAGCCTGCTGCTTGCCTAACACACACACACACACACACACAAATATATATATATATACACACACACACACACACACACACACACATATATATATATATATATATATATATATATCCCTCTCACACACACACACATGCACAGAGCAATCCTCAGAGGAAATTCTGCTTTGTGTCGCAGTAATGAGATTCTCACACACCCTGCTTTATTTACCAGCCCAGGCCAATAAAGAGCAGGGCTGAGTGAGGGCTTTATGTTTGTGTGTGCATACATGTGTACATTAAGTGTGTGTGTGTGTGTGTGTATGTGTGTGTGTGTGTGTGTGTGTGTGTGTGCAGGTGGTGGTATGAGCTCATCCAGCCAGCTGACATCTTCAGATCAAACTTCTTCATCCAGACTGAGAACATTCAGGTGGCCATCATTAAAAACGCATGTGAGATTGTTGTTGATGTCCTGGAAATCCTGGTCAGGAAGAGAAGAAAAAATAACATAGCTTTGTCATGTCCATATCCATCGTGTGAGGGAAGGAGAGGGGGAATTGAGGTTTGTCTGCTCAGCAGACACTTTGGCACTTGTTTCTCATCAGTTTCTGTTCTTGTCTGTCACACATGTCTCACATGAACCAGCTCTCTCCACACACACACGCACTCAGTTGATATCAGTCTTTAATATACAGTACTGATACTGACAGTTTTATCGGCAGAAACACAGGGAGGTCTGTACCTGTCATCCACTGTGTCCAACACTGTTACATGCTCATTGTTATTATTCGTGTTACTACACTTTTTATATAAATGACTCTCACAAGGTTCATTTTCTAGCTTGTCTGGACCTTTAAATCAAATTACACGTCTTTGGTGTTTGGAGTTTGCTCAGTGATTAGATTTAACTGACTGATGAGTTGAGACAAGTCAAAGCAAAGTAAACAGAAAAGTTGAGTTCAAGGGTTCAAAAATAATTCAGTGCTCTTCCTCTTGATTATTTTATACATTAGATATAAAAATGTAAAGCACTTGAAATCATATTACAGTACATATCTATTTGTAAAGGGGTTTTTATGTTTGCCACAATAAAATGTCATACTTTCTCATACGCATCATCCTCTATTCCATCTGGGTTGGGATAGCTGCTGTGTTAAACCCTACATTTTTTATAAATACCTTTTTTTCAATTCAACATTTAATTGTGCTCTTCAGTGATGAGCACAAGATGAAAACTAACATTGCTCTCTACACTACAAGCGTTGCTCATGTTTTGATGTCTACAGGTCACTGGCATCCCTGAGGGACCACAGTGAACAGTGTGTTTGTGTGATGTTAGAAGTTATGGCCAACTCTCAGTACCATGAACATAACACAGGTAGTGAGAAATGAGAAGTTAGGTGAGTGTTAACCTGCAGACGCCCTCAGACCACCTACAGCAGAGCAGCTGTGATCAGTCTCCCAGTATACTTCCTGCCCAGCAGAGAAATCCCTGGAAGCTGTCTGACAAACAAACATCACAAAGACCACAACATGCTTTATGCAATGACTGCAAATACAGAAACACTAGTAAATCCCTTTAATTCCTCTGGTTGACAATCAGTCAAGTCCTAAATCTGTTAAGCACATGTGGGGTTTTCACACATCAACAAAAACACACATACGCTGTACACACATGTTGGTCTCACCTCAAGGTTGTCACTTGTACTGAGGATACAGCTGTGATAAAGTCACTCAGTTCCTCTCCTCCTCCTCCTCCTCCTCCTCTACCAGCTCCTCTCCTGACTCTTCCCATGCGTCATGGGCGTGAGGAGGGTGTGTGGCGTGGCGATTGTGTGTGTGTGTGTGTGTGTCGGAGGCCATGGTGTTAGCGGAGGAGTAGAGGGAGGCTGTCTCTTTGAGGATTCGGCCCGCTTGCCTCATCTCGTCTCGCCTGCCTGGCTCTTTGAAGCTGTTCGATGACCGCACAGGGCAACATCACTGCAGGTGTGTGTGTGTGTGTGTGTGTGTGTGTCTGAGGGGGTGTTCTGGTGTTGGGGTGGTGGCGGTGTATGGAAGGCTGTCATTTGTATACAGCTGTTTCTTTCATCTCGTCCAAGCTCCCCCTTCTCCTCCCACCGGTCTATTTCTTCCTCCTCTCTCTCTGGCTGTGGCGTCGCTCCTTCTCTCAGACCCCTTCAAGCGTTTTAAAGAAGTCATATTGTGCAGCCAGGCACCCGGGCCTGTAGTCAGGCAGCCGGAGCAGGTTGCAGGAAGTTGAATTCATCGAGATATCATTAAGATCAAAGAGAAGAGTTTGAAGTTGGATCTATTTTGTCTGCTCTGATTTCCAACCTCGGAGTCTGTGTCCTGCTCTGAATACCTTCTTCTCTTGGAGATTCACTGCAACAACAAAACGATGTGATGCATCGACTTTGTTGCTCTGCAGTGGGACACGCAGCCCCAGTCCAGTATGAAGATCCAACCATTTATTATCCTTTTTTAATTGTTAATCTGTAACTAACGAACTATTCGATCATTATTACATATTATTGTTTCAATAACATGTAAAAGTGAATGCAGCTCGCAGGATAGCGTTTTAAATTGCACAGAAAATGTTTACAGACGCTGTAAACCTGCTGTTTTGTTAGCTGCAGAGATACATCACGAGGATACATAAAAGAAATATGCAAGAAGTTCAGGCTTAAACTCAATGATGAGCTAATTAAACAGAAAAGAGTGAACATTTGTCTACTATGCAAAAGATCTCAGCTGCTAAAGAACCAAAGTTACCCTGCCCAATCAACCCCAAGACTCCCAATGTGGACCAGAGCCTGTTCCTTTGTCCATCACAACAGGACACAAAGCTCCTGGATAATCGTACGGCCCATACACGGAGACACTTGGCAGTCCCCTATGTTGTCACTGCACTATACTCAGACGTATACTTTGATGTGTTGCTACACCAATTAGCAGTAATTAACACAAGCCCATTGAACACCTGCGTCTGGAGCTCTGGCATCTGGGCCGTATTATCACAAGTATGTTGTTGTATTATCCGAATAAGTGCTGAAACACAGGAGCCATCCCACCGTCTGTCCCCCGGGCTCTGTGTCTCTTTCCTGGCGGCCATGCTGTCCTTATCTATCCAACTCATTCAACACATCTCTCTAGTCATTTCAAAGGCCACGTGAACATTCAGTCAATCTCCTGTTGTCGTCCATGAAGAAGAAAACGTGCTGCACCACCTCGGAGCTCTCCCCGCCTGCCGTGTGGCTGTAAATGATTGTTTTGCATTAAGTTTCCTGGAGAGTACCCTGGACGAGCTGAGAGACTGCTCTGTGCAAACAGGCCGAGTGGTTGTTATTTCACCAGTGACGCCCGGCTCGCCAGACACACAGAGCGGGATATCGACCGGCTGTCACTGAGCATGCAAAGCAGCGCTCTGAAGGAGACACTAGAACGACAGCGCAGGCAGCACAGAGCAGAGAGCGATAGAGAACGACTGGTACGCAGCGAGAGCGAGGCAGCTGGGGGGCGGCTGGAGAGTGTGGTGGAGAATACTGACTCACAACAGATTGAGTTCTGCACAAATCTTGTTGTATTTGTGAGGCCGCACCACCTGAACCTGAACCACACTCAGCACTGAAGCTGGAAAACAAATAGAGATCAAAACTTACAGATTCAAGTCTTTCTAACTCAACGCACCCCTACCACTATCATATTATATTATATTATATTATATTATATTATATTATATTATATTATATTATATTATATTATATTATATTAATCTATATCTCCTTGGGAGTGGGATCCCTCACATGAGTCTCTCCTGGAGGTTTCTGGAGAGAGGTTTTTTTCCTCTGTTAAAAGACTGCCTCTTTGTTAAAGCCCTATGAGGCAAATTGTAATTTGTGAATATGGGCTATACAAATAAAATTTGACTGATGTGTGTGTGATGATCCTGTACGACAATATCATACAGTGCATCCAAACTGTGATGATGATAGTGGAGTGGCTATTTGCACCTGAGTGAAAGTAATCACCACATCAGCTATTCAGCTAGCTACACCCGTATGGAATGGATGACCAGCCAGTGACTGCCCCAAGCGTCTTCTTCTTTCCCCCTGTTTAAAACTGTATCTCATAGTTTCACTAAGCCATTTAATGAATTTTAAATTGAGTGTTGGCGTTTGACTGCTGTCTTTTTTTTACTGTTCGAATGTGTGTTTATTGGCTGTTACCATGGAGTAACTCAGGTTGTTTGGATTCAGCACAGCGATCATCATAGTCATTTATGAACCCTAACACAAATGCAATCACAGTAGCCTTACTGCCATTTTACAATTTTAATTTTTGACAATCTTTCTCGCAAATTAAAAACTGATCATTGCTTTTCCAGACCACGATGCTACAGTGAATCCCAGAAGATAACAGAAGCAATATCTGATTTTTCAATAAAATGCTATACTGGCCATGAATATGCTGGTAATTTACAAGTCTCAGCCACATCCACACATCCTTCAAATCCAAGCTGAAGCTCATCAGTAGAGTGAGAACACCAGGAAGGTGTTAAATTACAACGACAAACCGGCTGGGACAGCCTTTCACACCTTGTCCCATCACACCAACAACCCCTGAATTATACAAATGATTACAGCCACACAATTATTACAACACTGGCACAGAGTGTCAGTACAACATTAGGCTGAACCAAAATGACAGCGTGATCTGTAGCTATATCTTCTCATTATGGCTGAAACCCTGCTAATAATATTGTATTAGTATGGAGTAGAGAAATGAATGAATGTAAAATATGATAAACTTCTCTTGTGTTTATTGTCGAAAGAAGCTGGAATGTGACAGATGTTTTGCGGCAAAGTGCATCATTCTGTACTGTAACTTTTAGGAGACAAGATCAAGATACATAAAAAAAACTACTCAAAGTGATGAGAGCCAGTGTGTATATGGCAGCAATGTGTATTTTTGTCCAGTATAATGTCCGGTGAACAGAGCTGGATGACAAATCGAGTTATTCAGAGCTATGAAAGACTTGGAGCCAGTGTTACCCACCAAACTGTGAGACATGTCAGTGCCTCACTATGAAGAGTCAATCCATGAAACATCAGGTAACGGGCAAATGAAGGGACTCGTAAATGTGCAGCTCCTATAATAAGCTGGCTGCGGCTGTATGGATGGATATTATGTATTTCTGTCGGTGTGAGGGAGGACTCGGGTCACTGACTGGTCAGGACGCTGTTCACATTCAGTCTCCTGAAATACTGCCCCTGATCTCTCTCACTAGCAGAATATACTGTTAGCTGTGGCTGTGGCTGTAGCGGTAGCTGCTCAACATTTCAAGTGAAGACAACAATGACTGGACAATTATTTTCTGTTTCAGAGAAACGCAATGAGTTTAATAATAATAAATGTGGCATCTGAGTTAATTATTTTGTTTGTAAAACTTATGAAAGTGTTTAGGATTGCATTTAACAAGTCTCTAATGTACCAGTTTGTTAGTGCAGCCAACAGTGGCAATGTTCACTGGACTATTTCTATTATATTACATTGGAACTGCTTCTGAGGGGTAGCTGTTTTGGATAGCTACAAAACTACAATATGAAAAGGTGCAAAGGTTTTGCCAGTTCTGTAAGTTTTTGATTTATAAATGTCAAGTGTTTTTTTCAAGAAAGTTTATATTTTTATATTTTCCATCTACTAAAATGAAACTAACGTGTCCATAGTTTTGTCCACTGACCAAAAACAGACTAAATCTGACAGAAAATAAATGGGATGAGGTTGACATGATATGACTGAGGGCACAAAAGGAGTGAGATGCACACTGTGGTCTCAGGAATAAGTCTAAATGTAAAAAAAACATTTGCATTTGTTTCTATTTCTATTTCAAAACAACATTTTTTTGCACCATGTTAAACCATTGTTGTCATAAAATAAAATAAATTCTCACCATTTTAGCAGATGTGGGGAAAGTGTCACTGGTCTGCAGTGGCGAGGCAGTGGCTTTGCTCCAGACGGCTGCTGTCACAATGCAAAGTTTGAAAGGGTAATGAATAAGATTTTTCCTGCCCCATGGCACACAATCAGCCTAATATATCTGCAGGGCCTTGACAGGGATGCTGATCAATACTGGTGATTAATGGTTCCATGGCCAGGTGCTAAGAGCATTTTCACTTGCGCGGCCAGTCTCTTTTTTTGGAACAAAAAGCCTTGCAGTGCTGACAGGTCAGTAAAGGTCACACATTATTTATGGTCTTTAAATATTAGACCAAATAAACTGTAACCTCCTGATTAATAACCTGATTTTCAAAATAGTTACAAATTTTCAAATCAATATTCGACATAACATAGTTTTTGCTTGGTATTGTGTGTAATGTTAATATAAGACATTATATTAACATTACACACTGCATATGTATCCTGAAGATACACTGTGAAGAATCTGAGGTTATAAATGGTGTTTGGAAATGATTAGAACATTAAGTGATATGCTGCGTTGTATAATGGGGTTAACAGAAAGCTTAAAACCTACATTCTTGGCTTGGAATTTTTTTAATTGTTAAATTAAAAGTAATCATCCAGTTAAATTAAATTAAAATTAGATGTCATTAAACAACAACACTGGTTTCAACAATCAGCTGATGATTGTTGAATGTCGATGTTCCTTGCTGGCAAATGGAACCAGTGATTTATCCTGCGTGTATGTTCTAATATTTGTCGGATTTAAAAAAAAGTCTGCTGTTGACCAGTGTATGGACTTGTGCGATATCGACGGCAGGCTTCCAACACTTTATCCCTTCAACAACTAAATATGAAACCCGCCCAGGGGACTGAGTTGTGTGTGCCATGCTGTAAGAGGCCCCCACTGAGCTATAATCTGATCAGTGTTGTGAAAACAATTCTGATAATGCTGTGGAATTAGACTGACGAGGTCCCCTGCTGACTGTAACATTTGAAAGCAATGGCACACAGGCCTGGGCTAATGATTCAGCATACTACTCCGACTGACTGGGAAAAGGGCTTGAATAGTACTTAAGGGAGTCCTTAATACTGACTGCATTGTGAGCTAATTAGCTACAGTGAAATACTGTACAGTATACACTGTCTTTATGGGAACCATGAGCCTCGTCCTCCCATTACTGACTGCACGCCAGACATAGTCAAACCTTTACATTTAGAGGGTTCTGAAAATACACAGAGTATATGAATGTATTATGTACAATACACTGAACAGTACATAGATATTATTAGTTAGTGTTTTGTTAGAATAGCTCTCTGCACTCAGGTTGGGGTAATTCAATAACAAATATTTGAGCAGGATGCAGAACAAATTGCATCCGCCGTCATTGCTATTAAGTCAAAATGGAAATGTTTTTTAATGTGTAAATGTAAATGAATATGTAAATTGCTCTTATTAGACTCAAGGATGCAGAAGTGTTGGATGGAAATAACATACCAATACAAAGTCAACTATTTACAGTATGTCCATCATTTGCAGAAGACGTCTGTGAAAAAGGCCAGTGGATCTGTGTCACCTGAGGGAGCCCTACCTATTTCAGTTCGTTAACTCAGCTCCCTCTGAAGGCTACTGTATACAGTCTTATACAACTCTCCATTCAGGATCTCAGTACTGCTCTGCACTGTTTTCCTCTTTTTTGCCCTTTCAGCATAAATGTCACAGCACATAAACAGTGCAGGCTGTTGTTTGCCAGCCATATTTGCTTTGGTTGAAGAATAGTGTTTTTTCATGGTCGCACAGTTAGTACTCCGTCTTGACCACTGCATCCAGCTGTTCTGGACTGTTGAAATATTTTTTTTTTTAAATTTAAAGAAAGAAGCGGTTGAATATTTGAGAGTGGGTTGTAATGTGTAGGACTGTCCTAAACTGTCCAGACTGGCTAAACGAAAAGAAAAAGGAACAGGTAGGGAAAAGGTCAGGATTCACAAATGTCAGTCAGATCATCAGTAACCATAGTTACATTATTTTGCTGGATCAAGAGATCAACTGACTGACATCGTCACTCAAAAGCTCAGTTTTAATGATGCTTTTAGCACAAAGTGAAGAAGGAAGACAACTGTCAGTCAATGTGATGTCACCATCATCTATCTATCTATCTATCTATCTATCTATCTATCTATCTATCTATCTATCTATCTATCTATCTATCTATCTATCTATCTATCTATCTATCTATCTATCTATCTATCTATCTATCTATCTATCTATCTATCTATCTATCTATCTATCTATCAAACTTTATATAAAATGCTTATGCTTGGATATTCTTAATACTTTAACAAATAATTAATTTATTTTTAAACTGTGGTCATTATTTTACTATCTAAAAGTTGTGATATTTTCACATGGCAAATATATTTATCATTATAAATACTTGGCTGGGTGAGAACATTCCTCGATTGTTGTGGTATTAAAACTCCTCACTCACCACTGCCTGACTGTCATCATGAATCACAGCTGTAAACACAGCACTCCAAGCAAACCCAACTCACAGAAGATTGTCGGTGTTTAAGAGTTAATGGCAGTAAATCATAGCATTCACCTGCCCGACTCAATCACTCTCTCAAAATGTGAATGAATAAAACATTGTCTCCATTCTTCCTGGATACAAGAGAGAAGAGGTCATGATGTCTGATGTTAAAGGTCACAGGCCAACATCCATCCCCATTGGCCGAATCTGCCTTTGTAGGCTATTATATGTATGTGATCAAAACCGACACAAAACAGTGCTAGCATCATGGTGACAATTACAGGTTTGGAAATGTACAGGCTCGCATTCAACAAGCTTTCCAGGTGCTGCTGGCAGTCAAGTCTGAGCTGTGTGATTCGGCAGAGCCACAAATAATGACAGCTACACTGTAATTTTCATTACTGAAGAGTCTGGCAGTGGGTAATACTGCCGCATCCAGCAATTTGGATCTAGGTTTTAGTCAAATATTCTGTGCGTTTGTGTGTGTGTGTGTTGTTGGGGGTGTGGGTTTAGATCAATAGTGATGTTGTGATAACTGACCATAGTCTCTTGTTCAGAGAGTTTGCTACTGATTTACATTGAGGCATTTTGGTCATAACACAAAGATGCATCTTCATGCACAAACATATCAACCATAACAAATTGATTAATAGTACAATAAACACAATGTTTGAATTCCATCAATATTACAGGATCAGGAATCAATCAGATACTGATTTCAATGAAAAAAATAATTAGTTACGTTCGCTATCCATTGTGTTGCACAGTGGCAATCCAGCCACCCACACAGTAGATACAGCACACTGTGTTTGTGCAGAGGCAGCTGGTTACATAAGAATGACAAAAACACTTTTGTTTTGGAGGCTTAATGTTGACAGCTATAGGCTGGTTACTCTTTGGTGCAATCGCGAAGTGTGTGTCTG
The DNA here is from genome assembly GCA_016785345.1 of Trinectes maculatus. Taxonomy (NCBI): domain Eukaryota; kingdom Metazoa; phylum Chordata; class Actinopteri; order Pleuronectiformes; family Achiridae; genus Trinectes; species Trinectes maculatus. The sequence goes on from JAFBJQ010000259.1 coordinate 470,624, forward strand.
TCAGGACACGCCTATCAGTTCCCCCAAGACTTAATAAAGAGACAGTAGCTTCCAATTTCTTGCTTTAATCGTGTATATGTATGTGTGTGGTTGTGTGTGTGGTTCTGGAACAAACAAATAATAACAATCATCAATAACAGCTCACAATATGTTTAGCCATAGCATCCAATCCAAACAATAAACGTAATTAACATGGACATATGAACATCATACATAAACATACATGAGATGCTATAGCACATATCTAAGTGTCAACAAGAACAGTCAGTGACTAGGAGCGATTAAGATAGCATAACGTCCTTTAAACAGCTCCTGAACCCTTAGCAAGTTGGCTAACACTGCTGGAGCTACAGAACTATCACATACTTATCACATAACCACGAAGTTGTCTTCAGTAACGAACAGTACAACTTACGTTTCTCTGGACGCACACTTAACCGCTAACAGCTGATCACCCGACACGAGCCGTAACTCAGCTTCATTCACGTGATTCTATTTACATATCTCCGCCGTCTGTCTCTTCTTCTTCCGGTCTTTTTTCCTCTCTTCTTCTCCCTTCTTCTCCGCGGCTCTCTGCCCGATCGGGCACGACAGCGCCCCCTGGTGACTAGACCCGCCCAAATCGCCCGCTCTGTCAACCTTCATAACAACTTTTTTTGAATAGGAGACTTACAATTTTTTTTCTTTCTCTGGGCCACATTTATTTGATTTAAATGGACATTGCTGGTGGCCACAATCTGCATATAATATAATATATAATTCTGATGATGGGGATGCAGTTAGCTTCTGCACTAATCTTGGGGGCTGACTCCACCTGACTGGATGTCATTGTAGTTTTTTTACTCTGATGCTATGCGTGTCATTGAGTAAAGAGAGCTGAGTTCAATAAGAATAACAGAGAGTTCCGGGATTCCCGTGACCTATCACGTATATGTCGATGACATATACTGACTTGTGATTGGCAACATTAAACCAGGCAGCTGGTTTTAATCGGATCCTTGAATGAGAACAATCCTCTCACTCACAGGTCTCCTTCTTCCTGCATTTGGAATAATTTGTTCAGATTAAACATGGAATGAGTGACTTAACACATAATCCACCTGTCTCTCCATGGTGGAGGCAGCCAGGATCCTATAGGTGTAAAACATAAACTAACAAGGAGTTTATGGCTTTTTAATAGGATTTCTGTTCTCATCCAAGACCTGACAAAGCACTGTCCCGTAAAATCGGTATAGCTAATGTAACAAACGTATTCATTAAAAATGTATTATGCTACGAAGATGTTTCCTAGTGACAAACTCCAGATCCAAAATCCAGAGAAACAATAAATGTCTATTCTGAACGATCATTTATTCTTTTTTCTTCCTGTTGAATTATACTGCTACCTTCTCAGTTTTATTGAACACTCACCTGAATGAAATAACAGACGTGTTATCACTACACTAATGGTGATTCAGACAATGTTCTTATTTGCTATTCCTTGATAATGAATAAAGTAAATTTAAATTAGCACAAGAAAGTTTGTTCTATTTTCAGCTGAAAGGTTGGATCTGAGTTTTGTACTCACACATGAGGTCAACCTGATGGTCCATTGTCAGCATCCAGTGGGGATGCATGTACTGAATGTTATGACTCGTCCTATTGACAGGCCGTGGCTGTTTGGCTGAACACTGACAATCGCAGTAAAAGCACCACACAGACAGACACAGCTCCTCGTGTATCATAAACTCTCAACGTGGTCCCACAGCCTCCTCCCGGGGGAAAAGGGGAGAAGATTCACGCCCCAAGCAGTTTCCAAAGATCACAGCATTTGAATATTGCCGGTTGACGGCACCTTTCTTCACCAGCTGAAGAGATTACAAATTGCAAAAAATGTGTAAATGTCTGTAAGAAGCTGAAGCTGGGTGATAAAAACATGACGCGTGCCTCTGAGGTTGAGAAGAAGGCGTGAGGAAACACATGGACGATGGCAAATGCGGTTTCAACAGGATGTTCTGGGCCGGGTTATACCTTCACTTTGACTGCAAGCCTTTTTCCAGCTGCTGCTAAGCCTTCAATTAAATGACGGCTACCTTTTTCAAGTCACTAATCCTCTTACAGTTTGGAACCGTAGCCTTTGCCATGTGGAAAACACACACAGACGATGAGTGTGTGTGCGTGTGTGTGTGTATGAACAGTGTCTTCTCCAGCTTCAGCCTGGTGCAGCTCTCCTGCCTTTTGCTACCTTCTTAAGTTGACAAAAGCACAGGTTCTTGTCATAAACTGAGCATGAAGAAAAAAACAACAAAAAAAAACAAGTGTCACACAAAAACATGACAACAGAGAGGCTTCTTTTTTATTCTTTTTAATAGAATTTAAAAGGAAATTGAATAATTAAATGATTTGTCTAATTTTGAATCCAGTTTGCATAGCTATGCAATAATCATGTTTTAAAAACTATCATTGTTTCCAATGACAAACATGGCTGCAAAACATGCATACCTACAAAGACAAGTCTGTCGATGGCCATACTATCTATTTTAATGTAATGTAATGTAAATGTTGTCATATAATTGTTACGTTTCATTTATGTCACAGACATGGACAGACAGGCAAATACATTCATTTTTTTTATCTGAAACTCCAGACGGAAACTCTAAAAGACGTGACAAACCATTCTGAACACATGCAGGGCAAAACTGCAATGTATGTGTATGGATGTACAGCATGTACACCTGCAAATAGACGGGGTGTTTTTCAGTTGAGTCCTGGAGACCACAGTGCAACAAAGTGCTGAAAATGCCATTTCACTGTGGGCGATTGCTTCTGCTGCTGAATGCATTTCTTGTTTAAACAAAATGCTTTTAGGGAGGAAGAGGGCATTAAAGGAGGCAGCGCTGTTGAAAAAAACATGATGATGCTCTGTGTAATCTTGAGCTTTCAGAATTCCAGCCAACAGACCAAAACCATGCTGTCTCAACAAAATTCTCTTATCCATTATTTAAAGAGAAATTTCAGTATTTTACAACTTGGGCTCTGTGTTTATAAAAATGACTGTGAATCGTACTTCCTGAAATTTTTGGAAGCGGTTCAAGACATCGCCTCCTCTGCAGTGGTGAAAATGTCATCCAAGGCGAACCTGTAACAGAATGTCCACTAAAACTGTGTTTTTAAACTGGGTGTCAAAATGAACCAGAATAATGTTCCCTTCTCATCATACATTAGAAGATTTGTTACTGTTTCCTCATTGCTCCGCTGTGTCTAGCTCTATTTGCAGCAGCATTTGCAATGTCCATGAAATTTTAATTATGAAAAAACAAATAACTATGAGGCTGACACTAGATCTCATTTGTAATGGTGATCATATGTCATGATGATTATGCATTGAGGGATCACTGTGTTTAACGCATGTTTGGGTGCGATTCGTTTTATTTTGCTCAGGATTCTCTTTGAAGCCGTGAAACATGACTTGTATTTGTAGACGTGGACTGTTAGCATGAATTCAAAGGCTCATCCAAGTACTGACCATGATCTTGCAGCATCAACAAGCAATGCACATCGACAGATGTTACACCAAGCGCAGCTGCACCAAATGAAGCTTAAGCAGGTTAAAAAGTGACATACATACATGTTTCCTGGCATGAGGTCATACATGCTTCGATGAGAATATTTTCTGGCTGCTTCTCTGTACAAAGTTTCCTCCTTCTGAGTTCCAATTGCAGTTGTTGATGTTTTCCCTGCGTTTCCGGTCAGTTAATTAACAATTGTTTGTCTCCTAAGCTCATCAACATGGTCAACATCCTTCACATTTCCATCTGTGCATGTTGTGGAGTTGAACACAAAGAACCCTGCCCTCTAAATAAAGTAAATCACATGTTTGATTTGAGGATGGCAGGAAATTGGACTGCACCTCTTTTGGCAAACTGCAAAAATAATGGCTATGTACGTCCTAAAAGTAATTTTGCTTTCCAGGCTTACGTGTTAAAATGACCAAAGACAGGAAGTGTAGAATCTCCCATTTTAGGGGGAGGACATGGAAAGCAAGGAAAAGTACATATAAACTCTAGGTCACCGTTTGATTGTAAATATTTCAACCCACACAGATGAGTAGTGTATTTCTGAATAACACAAAAACGTCCTTTTATCAGTGCAGCAGAGGAATTATCATGTACCCATGAGTACTATGGGTACTACATAGAACATACCTCTTTATACATTGTTTTATTAGTGTTTGCTCTGACATTAAGGTCATTAAAAGTCTTATGTATTTTTCCAGCAATCATGTTCATAAATATGTGCTGTAATCTCTAATGAGTGGACCCGTGTTGGTGGACAAACAGGCCCCCACTGCAGCTGATAATCAAGATGAAGAACAGACCTGTGCAAAAAGAAGCAGTGTTTCCGCCATGATCAGCCAACACTGAGTATTGATTTTCCAGTGTTGGGCAAATAAAGGAAAGTTAGGACACAGTCAGAGTCATGAGCAATTAATGATCTCCGTGGCTCCCTGTTCACCCCGCCTTCCCTTTATTCCCCATCAGACAATTAAAATCTACTCCAAATGGTTTACTGACACAGGAAATATAAATCTGCATTTGCAAATACATGCAGATACGCAATGCAGAGCGTTGTTTGAATGCAGAAAATGAACAGAGAAATGTGAACACATATGTGCTGTTGTATTCTGCATGAAAACAATACACTCCAATTCACCATCCTCACTCTCTATCTGCCATCTCCTGCAGGTGGAGGACCGTGGGCCTCCTGTTACCACTGCTGCCACTGTTTTAAACACAGGCAGAAGTCATGTTCAGAAAATGGTCACTATACTGCTGATCCCATCTGTGAGAGGAAGATGATGTACCCAGAGGAACACATACACGGGTACAGTCAAACTCCACACAAACCAGGGTTTAACCAACAACCTTCTCCAACCACAGCCCCACCATGTTTCCCCCTTTACATTCTTTAGGCATTTAGAAAGTAAAAATTTCCAACCAGCTCTTGTCATCATTTACTGTGTGTGAAAGACAATCACAGTGAAAATATCTTTTAACTTCATTTTGCTGAGAAGCCCCTGAATTCTTGTAATGCCCTGGAATCTCTGCATCAGCACAGGGTCTCTGCACATGTGATGGTCTGTGCCTTCCGGGGTCGTGACAATGATTTTATAGAACTGAGGGGTCAAATGTTAATTCTGTCTTCACCAGCAGTAAACCTCTGCATGCACACAGAAGATGCCCATACTGATCAATGGCAATACCTTCAATATGTGCCATGTATCTGATCTAGTGTCCGTTTGGACCATTACATAATATTAGTTTCTCTGCAGTTCCTCTGGCATAACCTACCTACTGACATCCAGCTATCTGTTTTGGTGAGGCCTTACTTGACTGTAAACTTATGTTTATGCCTTAACTTTAAATTAGAACCTATTCTTTTGTTATTTTAAGCTTTGTGCCTTGTTATCACTCTACCATCACCACCACCACCACCACCACCAGCAGCAGCAGCAACTGACTGGCCTCAGTCTCAGTTACCCCGTATACAGAGTATTGTCTGTGTTGTACCGCACATTCTACCCCCCCCCCACCCCCACCCATGTCTGTCTCCCCCCTGGAGTTTGGTGCTCTCCTGTCGGTCTCTGCAGGTGTTATTGCCTCTGGAGCTGCACAGTCTGGATCTGTAATTACAAGTCTCCTACAGCGCAACACTGACTCCAACAATGATGATCATATAATATATAATACTGTATATATAATATAATATAATATAATATAATATAATATAATATAATATAATATAATATAATATAATATAATATAATATAATAGTCTTTGTGTAGAAACCACATTGATCTATATAAAGTTATTTCATCATTTATGTATTTCATTGTCACAAGTAGTTAATAATATTAGGGTTAGAGTCGAAAGAGAGTTTCGACTTGCTTTATATGAGAGCTGTTATAATTTGCACCATATAATTAAAATGGACGCGAGTTGACTCAGTGTCTTTGATTCCAATGCAACACTCCCAAGCAATGTCTTTGTCCTCTCATGTCCAGTGGCTGCTCATCCAAACCAGTCACTTCATCTAGTGTCTGGTGTCCAGTCTCTGATCTAGTTACTGTAGCTCCACACACACACACTGTATCCACCTACTGAACAAGGATAAAGCCATCCTGATCCCAGGGTACCATGCACACATGATATGTTACTGTGGATCCTGTTCCTGACAAATGTAATGTGTTGACATTTGTGTTTACAATAATAAAATTAAAAAAAAAGTTCAGCTGAAAGAATATCAAAATCACACCTGGGAATACTATGCTCTACTACTTCACAACATTCAATGGAGGCTGTTTCAAAACACTATCATGTATACAGAGATGCTAATGAAAATAAGGTTCCTGTAATGACCAATCAGTGCAAAAGAAAAGAAACATTCCCTGTCAATATCTGTGCGAGCCTCTCAGAATAGCAAGCACAGCTGGAACATAGTGATTTACTGTCCAATTTCCAACGGCCCCTGTATCCGTTTCAATCAAATCTCCAATATTAACACCAGGCAATAATTTCTTTTCTTTATTACAAATGTAGCCCTCCTATTCAATAAATCAGCTGCCAGAAGCTGGTATAATTCACAGTGGCATATCTTCTACTGGCTGAGTCACATTCCAAACGAACCGTTATTTCAGCTCCATGATCTTTTGTGCCAGGAGATGGAGACCAACGTTTTTTCAGCCTCTTTCTTACCGCAGTGTTCCATCTCTCCTCTTGAGTTTCGAAGTAAAACTTTTCTCGAAGCCTTTGACGCAGTTCACACAGGTGGGAGGGTACAAATGTGAGGAGGGGGCAACATTCAAGTAGGACCTTGATGAAGTTGCATTGTGCTTATAGTGGTGGTAAATTTGGTTCATTTTATGGGTTAATCTGAGTCAGTCACTGAAGTGATTCGGTTCCCCTGAATCAGGGTTCTTGGCTGCCATTCCTCCTCCTCATAATAATAATAATAACAATAATAATAACAATAATATAACTATAGTTTTGTTTACAATCAAAAATGCTGCATTACTAGCTTATACCACCACTGTTGATAATAATATATGTGTCACATAACAAACAGTTTGTTTAACCACTTGTTTATTGCAATATTTACCTCACTTGAATTTTATGTGAATCACCTGTGTCTGCGATGTTTCCCGAGTCCTATGTCCGGTGTTAGATCCGGGTTAATTAAGACATCAGACTCGTGATTCGTGATCCGAATCATGAACCTGGGTGATTCAGGAACCGACTCAGCGTAGTGACTCTTTCACAATGAACCTGTGACTGAAATGATTCAAGAGCAAACTTTTCCCTTTAACTATTCTACGTCATTCAGCTCTCACCATTTGGTTTGAATCCATCAAGCCATCAACAGTTTCAATAATTGGCATTTACTGAGAGTAAATGTGGTTTAGGTAACAGCTGAATTGCCCCCATTAAATGTAATGAGGCTGAAAAGTAATGATGCGTTTGAGCATTTCCGGGACATTTGTAAAAAGTTCCCGAGTTTAACAACAACAAGTTTACCAGTAGTGAAGTCAGAGTGTTTTTTTAATTAATCACTAATGGTAAGAAAGATAATAAGACATTATCATCATTTTACTATGTAGTGTTGACTAACTGGAGTTGACTAAGGAACCAAAGCGAGGTTTATTAAATACCAAACACATCCTGCATGATGTCGCCAAACTCTTGTGGAGCGGTTGCAAATGGATATAAAAAATTGGAAATCGGACATAATATTTGAAAAATACCATATACATAAGCCAAGAATCTGTAGAACTTCGTTCGTCAGCATTGGTGGTTCAGTGGTAGAATTCTCGCCTGCCACGCGGGAGGCCCGGGTTCGATTCCCGGCCAATGCAATGTCCTTTTCGTTCATTTGAACTTTTTATTTTTCCAAAAACAAATAACGAATCAAACAGCAGCAGATTTTGACGCATTTCTATTTCTTTTATCCGCCCAAAAGACACGTGCGTGTTAGTTAGGGAAAAAAAACCTACCGTTTCTCTATCATTCTCTCTGGTAAAAGTTCTAAAGCATTACGGATGTAATATATTTTTGGTCACTACGAGTTTGTGGCGCTGTTTTTCTTACATCGTATTAACTGCTATTTGAATATTCGTCTTTCATAGAAATTCGCTGCATGCATATATTATATCTATTTGCACTGTTTGTAATGTTCATTTAGTCACATTCGAACTTTTTTCTGGTTACAGAGAACGTTGGCCCTTTCTTGCTGCTTGTCAATAGATGCTGCTTGTTAACAGATGCTGCTTGTTAACAGATGCTGCTTGTTATTTTTATTTTGTTCCATGTTAGTTCTGAAACACTTCCCCGTTACATCATGTTTTATTTGATCCTGGTTCTGTAATGTCACTCTGTAAAGTCTGTCTCAATATGAGCTCCGCAGATTAATCACTGAACTACATAATGATGATTGAGATATAACTGTGATGGTGCTTCACAGGTACATGTGCCACGAGAATTTGTGGTTGAGGTTCTATAAATAGCACGTAACAGTCTCATGTAAGAGCAATTCTACATCCATTCATGGATAATGAAACATGTACAGGCACATCCATCTCTGTGATGACAGAATAAGGTATGTGCCCCAGTTGAGAAATCTGACACTATATTTCTGTCTTTGTGCATACACAAAGTTTCTGAAGTTTTTTTCTAATCTGACAATGCAAATAAATACATAAATAAATAAATATATCACAGTATGCCTTACTTTAATGTACATTTAATTGGAAGTTTATCAGTGACCACACAAAGGGCAACAAACGAGCAGTCATACAACTTTTATTATGTAAATCTAAACAACAACAACAACAACAACAACAACAACAAAACAGATAGCACAGTGGACATTGGTGACTTTAGTGGTGTTTACAGCCTTCCCTAAATGGCAAATTCTTTTACTTGTCCACAGAGCACTTGCCCTTGTCCCTGACAAGCCTTACTGTTGAGCCCTGCTTCCAGGATGATTGCCATCAAATCATGCACATAAAAATAAAGAAATAATTTTTAATATGCCCCAAGTTAGGTCAAAGGAACATCCATCTTGTCAGAAGACGAAAGTATTAAGGTAACAAATTACATCATCAGAACTTCATCAGAACTCACTCACATCGTGTTCCAGTGACTCGATCAACAGTTGTATCACAGTGTCTCGGTCCAGTTACTGATGGCTCCCTCTCAAATGCTGCCTATCTCATTACAGTAATGAACTTTATAATTACCTCCACCCCCTAAGAGAAGAATGAAGGCCATTAAGGCACTGGGATTGGCTTTTATATCATTTACTTAGCCCAGGACACTAACCAGCAGCCATTTTACATCTCTGTAAACTGCTACATCCTTCAAGGCATTGACATCACTTTTTTTCTTTTCCGCGTGACAGAATATAAAAAGTTTCCATGCAAAACACAGTGACACTGTCACTGGAGTCCCACTCTGCTTACTTTCATATTTTGGGTTCAAGACAACCTCCATGCAGGACTCTGAGTATAAAGTAGCACACACATGCTGGATACACATACAAAAGAATATTTTGCATCAACATTGACATGGGACTATTGAAAACCTTGGACTGGGGTTGGAAATGGAGATTGCACTTTATCAAAATGATCAAAAATGTTTTCATCTGCAACCAGTGTTTATTTCCTGTATAATAAACATGTAAGTGATGCATCATAGAAAATGAGAGTTGGTGGAACTTGAGTATACACTGTACATTTACAGAGAGACATTATTTACTAATGACAACAAACTCATTAAACTAATGGTCACTTATATTAAAACAAACCACATCTAATCGTGCAATAATATGAGACTTGAGTTAACAAGTCGCACAAGCAACAATTTGAAGGCATTCATGTAGGACGGATATATCAGTCAGCAATTAGTACACATGCTGTTAAAATCATAATGAGGGAAAAAAATCCTTTCATAAAATTTTAATTACACAATTCAACGTACAACTTATCTATCCTCACATCAAATCAAATCTGAAGGAAACATTACCAGCCTTGTTTGCATTTTTATTATGGAGCATTAGAGCTGTGGCACAACACTTTTCTTACTCAGGCAAAACATGGTGTGAAAATAGATTTAAATACTAAACCAATGACTTGCTGTTTCATAACCCCACTAGTGTGTAATTTCCATGACTCTGCAATAAGTGTATATATTTGACAGTGCTGATGGACAACTATATGACTTCCTGTCCTTACAAAAAAGTTGGAGGTTATGAAGACAACAGCAGGATTTCTGCTGTATAAATCTCCTCCACTGGCCTTGAGAAGGACTGCATCAGCTTGCACTAGGCAGTCTGCTTCACACATAGGCTACAGGAGACCCTATTTGGAAATGCATTGTGTTTGGCTGGGATTAATTAACACTTATAATGTAGTGGTGAATTGGGCGAGTTGAGCCTGTGTTGTAATAGGAAAACAGCTTGGCTCACAGTGCTGGACAAAGAGTTTACCTCAGAGCTCTCTCTCTCTCTCTCTCTCTCTCTCTCTCTCTCTCTCTCTCTCTCTCTCTCTCTCTCTCTCTCTCTCTCTCTCAGTGTATGTGTGTGTGTTTGTGTGTGTATGCGTGTCTGCGTGTGTGTCTGCGTGAGTGTGTGGTGAGAGAAAATTGACAGGAAGCGAGGGAGAACATGAGACACCACTAGCCCACTGCTTTACATTGTGCTATCATGCTGTAACATATGGACAGACAGGTCCTTTGTCACTACTGTAAGGACATGTTTGACATGGCTTGATGTAGAGAGGCAAACAAACACAAAAGGACTAGTCTGCTCTGTCACTCTGTCCAAGCTCTGTGTGTCTATGTGTGTGTGTGTGTGTGTGTGTGTGTGTGTGGATGTATCCGTCTCAGTCAGTGACCAGGAGAAATTCCGATCACGGCTGCACAAATGCAAAGTAGAATGGAAATGTGTAGATTTAATACTTTCAGTATAAGGTTCTACACTGGGATGCTAATATATATTGTGACGTACCCCTTGTATCTGCACTCACTTTTATTCCAACTATTTAGTTATGTTGTAGTTCAGTGACAGATTCAGTGAAAGATCTCTTAACAAAAGAAAAACAACAGATGTCATTTCCATCCAAACTAGTCACTGGCTGGATGTTTGTATTGATGGAGTGAGTCAAGCAACATTTGCAGTACCTCAGCAGCACCTATGGGTGTCCTTCTTTGTCTTCACAAGTCATCATCCCCTGCTGCAACTGTTCTCCACTAAGGTTTTGGCAGGGGGAACTGTGTGTGTACGCCTGTGTGTGCGTGTGTATGCGTGTGTGTGTGTTTAAAAGAGGAAAAGCAGCAGTGAAGCACGGTTAAATGTTATATTACTGTACAAAAGTGGAATTAATTAATCTTAGAAATACACCTTTTGTATCTGCATTCAACATTTCCTTGATTCATCATTTCATAATTGGTCACTAACAGAACACAGACTGTATTTGGGCACATAAGCATGTGACATGGAGGAAGATATAGAAATATCTAGTCTAATTAGATAAAAGGCAGAAATACATGGTGCCAGGCAACAAAATATGTACTAAAGGAATATGGAATCTCTTCTCTATGATCTAAAGTGGCTCAGTTGTGGCTCCATCCGGTTGTATACTGTTCATTTCTTCTCCCCCATCATCACTTGTCTCCTGTGAGACGACTGAGAGGAAACAAAATGGACTTCCCAAGCAGTCACGTTGGTATGTTTGTGCTTTATTTAGCGGGAATGCGTATAGCAGTTGTTTCACTCTGTGGAGCACATTGTAGGGTTTATTTTCCCAAGTGTTTTCCCCAGTCTGGATCAAGCAAAGGCTTGGTTTTAGACTTTGGAGTTGGCTTGACTGACCTTTATGAACTGCATCATGAACCTGACAGAACTGTTGAGATAACGGCCCCACAGTTTTTTAGGAGGAGGTCTCTACATCTCTACAAAGCAACATCCCACATAAAAAAGCAATGCTGAATAATAATAATAATGATGATAATGAAGCTGTCTGTAAACAGACAGACTTTTAATATTATTTTTATTCGATATTTGGTCAGAAAGCCATGCAGTATATCATGCCGCTATTTTTAGCAAGTGTACATAAAATGACATTTACAGGATAGAGAAGAACAGTTTAGTAACTACTTGATGATTGTAATCTTCAAATAGCTTGAACACTTTTAAATCTAATGTTTTTGCATGTATTTGTGAATTACATATACCAGGACAAAACTAGATTTGATTTTGTGTTTTATTTTGTTTCATACATAAATATTCTAATATTTCTCCGAGGAGACCGGAGATGCTCATTTCCAGCTTCATGTTGTTAGTCCACTGGTCCAAGAGTCCACTACAGGAGCCTTTCATGATACACAGTTGGCCCTTTAGTTTGCCGCTCATTTCCCCCTCTGTCTGAAATAAGTCGATTTCACGCCGCGCTTCCGAAATGCCCACTAGCTGCTGATTGGCAATAATCTGGAAGTGTGTTCAGCGCAGGACCCAGGACTAGTGAGCTCCAACCCGTCTTCTTAGCAGTGTGTTACCACCATACCAAGCAGTGCACTAAATGGACATGGATAAGTGGATGGATGGATGGATGGATGGATGGATGGACAACTTGGGGTTGAGGTGGACACTGTACTCCATGGGCATGGTGTAATCCAAACATTCAGAGGAGACTACACCTACTCAGAGGAACAGTTTCAGACACGTGTTTACCTTATTATTTGACATCCTGGGCATGTGCAGTATCAACAAAACAAACATGGTAACATTATATAAATGATTCTGCACTGCAAATCTGCGGGGGTTTTGAAACTGCGCAGGAACATTGACAATGACAAGCAGCATGTCAGTGTGTGGGGCCAATCTCCTGCACCTTTTGTTCAAATCTAGCGAGTGAGGCAAAGGCTCCTCTCATTTCCTCGGAAATTGCCAGTTTCTGCACTCAAAGAGTATTTGACTGTCTGTGTGTAACGCTGAAATTTGTGGAGGCAGACGTGAGGCGGTTGTTGATCAGGGGTTAAAAGACAGGCTTCGGTCAGTCTCTGAATTTCTTGTCGGATTTGCAGTCACAGAAAGTGCCATATCAATACTGCACACACACGCACACACACACACACACACACAGACACACTTGGTTGGGTCATATTTACTCTAATGAATTCTGTATGGATGATTGTGACCCAGAGGGGAGTAATGTAAGATTGAGCGTGGTGGTGCTTTATGGCTGTCATTAACTTCAACCCTGGTAAAACAGAGCTGGAGGAGCGTGGGGTTCATCCTTTCTTCTTTTCATAAATCAAAGCATTCAGAGGGAATAACCAACGCCTGTCCGGAATTTGAGCAGAGGTTAAACCCTTGTAAAGTCAGGTTAGGATGGCAGTTATAAATAGTTATCATAACTGTAAGTTGGATAAAGATCATGTATGACACAGTGAATCTGCATTTTGATGGGAAAAAGTTGAATTTGTTTGTGTTTTCTGCAATTGTTAATTCATCTCATAGACGTCAAAGAGGTCAAGGTTTACTCATACTATTGCACAACCCATTTTAAGATTCACTTTCTTAATGTTGTATTCCGTTTTGTATACCTCTATAACTGCTATGTAAGACTGTGTAACTAAAGTATGATTAAGGGTTATAGCATTATAATGAAGCAACAGAAGCACCTTCACTGCCCCAAGGGTTTTGGTCCTAAATAATAAAAGCCAATGTCAATGTCAGTTTGACATTGACATTATTATTCATTCATTATTATTATTATTATCATTATTATTATCATTATTATTATAGTTGTTTGTAGTCTTAGTAGTAGTCATAGTATTGTATCACTAATGTTCTTGCAATATTGCTGACTAACCCAAACCACTACTTTCATTTTGTCATTATAACAACGAGTTATCAACCATTTTTTACTTCCTGTGTGATCTGTAGAGATTATGATCGTCAGTCCCAGTCCCTTTAAAAAACCCAAATGCTCAATTCAGTGGCATCGTTGATATCAGTTGTTTTGTGGCAGAACAAGGTAAAAAAAGTACTTTCCAACTTATCAAAATAAATATATTGTCATTGTAATTTTTTTGCAAGATTATCAAATTATGTATAAGGTGCACATCGAAGAACATGGAATATGCTGTGATTAGAATCCATTGCACATGGCAGTCTTTTGCATTCTAATTAAGGTGGAGGTAACGTTGTCTAACATGGCCACAGTCCTCGCTCTCAAGCATGGATGGAGAGAGCGTGTGGAATATGAGGAGAGATAGAGTGTGAGGAGCCCAGCACAAAGCCTATGGCTGCAGGAGAGGCTTACGCTGTCCACGGCCTGCATGTCAAACAGCAGCACAGTGCACTGTCTGCTGCCGCCTGTATCTCTCTCATGTCTTTTCCTCTGCCCACCTCTCTCTGTCCTCCTCCTCTTCTTCCTCCCTTCTCTCCATGCTGGCCCTCCTCTCTGTTTCCCTTCCTCAACCTCCCCTTTTCCCAAACTCTCTTTGTTTCCTGCTTTTCTCCTTCCATGTCTTATTCCCACACAAGCACAGGACTATGAAGACAGCATCGCCAAATAGCATACCGCTTCTCCTCTGTGTCTTCCTGGCTTCGCCTCTTTCTCTCTCTCTTTCCCACGTACACACATGCACACATGCCCGTGCGCACACACGCACACACACACACACACACACACATGCATATACAAAACACCTCAGCATGGAAATTGAAATAATGATAATGTATCCCTCAGTCTGCATCAAAGTATTGCCACTTCAAAAAAATGCCGGCAGGCATGAAATGCAAACACGAAGCAGATGGATTGAGAAGGAAAGAGAAAGGCATACTGTGTGTGTGTGTGTGTGTGTGTGTGTGTGTGTGTGTGTGTGTGTGAATCACTGTGTGTGTGCGTGTGTGTGTGTGTGTGAATCACTGTGTGTGTGCCAGTGTGTGTCTTTTCTCCCTTACTGCCCTACCTCGACTTTGTACAAGGGCTGTAGCTCTAAGGCAGGAGGACCGAATATTTATGGAGGGGGGCTGTTGTGTGGTAGATACTGTCAGCGTTGATGGTGATGTGTGTGTCAGGAAGTACCTATATTTGTTTCTCATTGTGTGTGTGTGTGGAGTGATATTTGGCCATTGTTTGTACTTTTGTGTTCAAGTGTATGTATTATCAGTTTCACAGTTTCACCATGTACACCATACATACATGTATACCATTCATTTATATATTTACAGTCGACCACATGACACCTTTAACCACAAAGGAGTGCAGCTCCTTCAAATTGGGATGGGGTTAGGGATAGGGTTATTGCCCCACAGCTGAAACTGTTGAGAAATGTTATGAGCTTGAATGTTGGAACTTGGTCAAACTGGCCAGATCGTGGATGCTGTAATTAAAGCCCTAAAAAAATGGTTTTTTTTGAGAGGACACACCCCTGTCAAATAATTTACAGTTTGACTTAACAAACTTGTACCATGACAGTCTGCAATGATTCAGTTTTTGCTAATGTATACAATGTGAAAAACAGTAAAACAAATAGACATTTTAGTGATGTCCATCTGTTCATTACCAGGTTTGAAATACAGGCTTGTGGAACCAACCAATGTTATAAATATAGAGGGTGGGTTAAGTTAAAAAAAAAAAAACCTTGTCAGTCTCCACAATATGCCAAAATGAATTTCTACTGTTCAAGATGACCCAACCTTTTTACTACCACTTTACATACCATAGGATTTTTTTATGTAACACAACACCTTTGAATATTATTAACATTATTATTATTATTATTATTATTATTATTATTATTATTATTATTATTATTATTATTATTATTATTATTGTTGTTGTTGTTATTATTATTATCTTTACATACATTACATACATTATTTATTATACATTTTTTCTATACCAGGGAAACTTACAAACACATGCGGTGACTGGAAACCTTGTAACTAATTTCATTTGACTGCTCACCTGTGCAACATCAACATACAGCATCTCCATCCTCTCTCAGTAAGCTTCATCCCGGATGTGATCTATTTTCCTAAACACACAGAGCACAGCAGTAACAGGGAAGACTCCATGTAGGACATTTTTTTTATTTACCATAAATGATTTGTTCCTCAAAGACATGGAGGTAATTTAGGTAAATGAAAAAGATAATGCATTATAAAACTGAATCTTGTTTTTCATTCATATTTATTCACCCTCACTTTCCTGTCGTTTGTCTGTTTTGCTTAAGCTGGATGTCTGCTTAGTTTATCTTACTTGACCAGAAGAGTTTCTGAGAAGTAGTAGAAACTTCAGAAACATCAGTGATGTCCTCTGTCCCTAGTGGCTGTGGACTGAGTTAAGACAACCATGTTTCTGTGAATATGTGGCTGTGGCAACACCAAAACACATTGCTACAACAACCTTGGCTGCCATCAGTATAGCACAACTCAACATATATAACATATGGTATACACAGAGTGCATCTGTGTATGTAGGTGTGCATAGGGTGTTTGAAGTGAGGTCCAAATGTTCAATATCATGGATTCAATTTATTGCTGCTAATAGCAAGACAAGGAGTGTCAAGACAGCACCGCCTCCTTTTCCCTTTTTTTCTTTTCCCACCAGCACACACACACATAAACACAAACACAACTGTGTTTTGGTTGTAAGCAGGTCACTTAGCGCCATATGGCAGCTTATGCAATTAGCGTCTAATCGACTTGATGTTTTGACTGCAGTTGTTTCACAGTTCACTAGCCGTTTGGGTTAGCGGCACTGCTAGCTAGTTACCCCCCACAGAGCAGCAGGTGAGTCAGCAGGCAGGGTGCCATCTGCACAGGTGGAAGTGAACACACACACACACACACACACACACACACACACACACACACACACACAC
>JAFBJQ010000259.1:490054-570237 GCA_016785345.1 Trinectes maculatus
TAATATAAATTTTATGAGTGAATTAACAGTTATTCATAAGTAATTAAACATAATACACACATTCAAAGGAGAATTCTTTGATTGTCCTGACTATTGTTTTCATTAATAAGTGAGAAACAAAAACTAATTTTTATCCTGCAAATCATTCTGTTGTTGAGCATAATACAACGCGTGGTTTGATCTACAAGATCGTTACATGCTGACTGTGCAACAGTATGAAGATGGTGTGATTGATAAATTAGTAACAGTCTGATCTTTCCTGTAAATATAATCATGCGTATGTCCGTATGTCTGTATGGCTGTATGTCTGTATGGCTGTATGTCTGTATGTCTGTATGGCTGTATGCCTGTATGTCTGTATGGCTGTATGTCTGTATGCCTGTATGTCTGTATGTCTGTATGCCTGTATGTCTGTATGTCTGTATGTCTGTATGTCTTTATGGCTGTATGGCTGTATGGCTGTATGTCCGTATGTCTTTATGGCTGTATGGCTGTATGGCTGTATGTTTGTATGTCTGTATGCCTGTATATCTGTATGTCTGTATGTCCGTATATCTGTATGACTGTATGTCTGTATGGCTGTATGACTGTATGGCTGTATGTCTGTATGTCTGTATGTCTGTATGGCTGCATGACTGTATGTCTGTATGTCTGTATGTCTGTATGGCTGCATGACTGTATGTCTGTATGGCTGCATGACTGTATGTCTGTATGGCTGTATGTGTGTATGGCTGTATGACTGTATGTCTGTATGTCTGTATGGCTGCATGACTGTATGTCTGTATGTCTGTATGGCTGTATGTCTGTATGACTGTATGTCTGTATGTCTGTATGGCTGCATGACTGTATGTCTGTATGTCTGTATGGCTGCATGACTGTATGTCTGTATGTCTGTATGTCTGTATGTCTGTATGGCTGTATGTGTGTACGGCTGTATGACTGTATGTCTGTATGTCTGTATGGCTGCATGACTGTATGTCTGTATGTCTGTATGGCTGCATGGCTGTATGTGTGTACGGCTGTATGACTGTATGTCTGTATGTCTGTATGTCTGTATGTCTGTATGGCTGTATGTCCGTATGTCTGTATGTCCTTATGTCTGTATGTCTGTATGTCCGTATGTCTGTATGTCCGTATGTCTGTATGTCTGTATGGCTGTATGTCCGTATGGCTATATGTTCGTATGTCTGTATGGCTGTATGTCTGTATGGCTGTATGGCTGTATGTCCGTATGTCTGTATGTCCGTATGGCTGTATGGTTGTATGACTGTATGGCTGTATGACTGTATGGCTGTATGGTTGTATGACTCAGCCAGGCCAGGGACGCTTGTCCTGGCTCTGGATTGGGTGTCTGAGCCCACTGATGTGCTCAGACAGGTTGTGGGGCTTAGTGCCAGGTTCCATATCAACTAGGTTTCCTCTGATATCTGACGCCAATATTATCCAAAATTACATGTTGAATTTTGGCCAATGTGGTTTCTTGTTTAATTTAACATGGTGCATATCTGTAGTGTAAAGGAGTTCTGTTCTATACTGTTCTATTAGACAGTCATCAGTTCATCATGCCTGGATGTTGTAAAGCAGTTCTCCACCTCCACATCCAGAACCCCACCCACATAAGAATCCTCCCTCCACCCTCTTGACCGGCACCTCACTGGGGTGCCATGCTGCAGGGTGCATTAGGGCTCAGAGGGATGTTGATGGTGATGATGGCAGTGAGGGGAGCAGCACTACATTGTCTGCAGCCTGCACCTGGAAGAAGAAGAAGAAGAAGAAGAGCACCCATCTCATCAACACAACCTGGTCATCTTTATCTGGTTATCTGTTGATATTATACAGCTCCACTCAGCTGTGAGGAAACTGGGAGAGACCTCCCAGTATGAGGGGTACGAGGAGTGGGGGGGGGGGGCAGTGGCGAGATAAAGAACAATTCTACAGTAATCCTTGTAAACCACAAGCTGGCCTCCCTCTTCCCTTCTAGAATATTAATCGAGTTTCTGACAGGGAGACGAGTGTGTGGGTGTGTATGTTTGTGTGTGTGTGTGTGTGTGTGTGTGTGTGACAATCAGTGTTTGCTTGCTTATCCATGTGTATGCATGTGTGCATCAGTTGGCGTGTGAAGGTGGGGATCATAACAGCGTAGCCAAGGCATCTCTGTTTGCTATCTCACCACCAGCATCTGCAAGCATGAATGTGTGTGTGTTTGTGTGTGTGTGCGTGTGCGTGTATCTCACATGTCCACCAATCCAAGGTGACCGTGTTGGCTGACGCCTGAGGGCCCCAGGGGCACTTCTGACAGCTTTTGGTGCGAGTCGGAGATTTGTAGTCCCACCTCCTCCTCCTCCTTCTA
The DNA here is from genome assembly GCA_016785345.1 of Trinectes maculatus. Lineage (NCBI taxonomy): Eukaryota > Metazoa > Chordata > Actinopteri > Pleuronectiformes > Achiridae > Trinectes > Trinectes maculatus. The sequence continues at coordinate 492,405 of JAFBJQ010000259.1, forward strand.
AACCTCCCACCAGCACCCATAACCCACCAGGGCCATAAAGCCCCCCCACCCCCTCCAGGACTGATTGCTAAAGAGGTTAAAACAAAAAAGGTGAGAGATGAGAGGTGGGTTAGGTACAAAGATGCTCCCCCCGTTTAGGACAGGGACCCTGATGGATGGGGACAGGAAAGAGGGAAGCAGGCATGTCTGACCTTGAGGGTCAAAGGTCAAGGGTTGAAGCTGGGGAAAAGCAAATGAGTTCAGTGGCCTTAACACCATTTTTTACAGAGCTGCTGATGCTTCTCAACACTCAACATGTAAGTCTTCACACTGTAGGATCACACAATCACTCTGCTATGTGCACATGGTCACTTCACTTCACTTTATACACCCATCAGCTTCAACAGAGTTTCATCAAGTCCTAAAGAAACTTGAATTTTTGTGTATTCATATTTTGAATATTAGGCAAATGCATTTCCAGCCACAGCATAATGCTCAAAGCAAATGCCCATAAACAAACATACACGTTTGTGTGTTTTAGCGTGCACATTTATGTCCAGTTGCGTACTGATGGTCTTGTTTCCAAATGGGACATTATGTGAAGGCTGGGCCTGAGCTGCATGCACCACAGCTCCTTGCAGAGCTATTTGTCTGCATGCACTTAGGTTTATGCTCACTGTACGCCTCTGTGTGTACGTGTGTGTGTGTCTGTATCCGCATAAAAACACATGTCTTATTTCATGAATTAATTAGAAAAGGACACTATAGTATTGTAAAGTATTATAGTAGTAAATAAGTAATGTACAATATTGTAAAGTAATTTTACTCGTGTTTGCTTCTAGTTGGATTTATTATTAAATAACACTGTAACACTGTGCATTGTTTCTTGACAAGCTTTGTGAATGTACTGGTGAGGAAGGGCTCGGGTGAGGATATCGAACTCCACCTGCTTTCACACTTCTGCCCACCTGAGCAATCACAGCATGAACTGGCCAGGACTGTCATCATGTTGGATTTGGAAAGCTGTGTATGCAGCGTAGACTGGAATGTGAAGATGGAGGATACAGCACCACTTTCTTCCACTGTAGAAAGATTAAACACACGTCTACCAGATATTGCTGGTGACTTCACTTGGAGTTCTGAGAGATTTTTTTTTGGTGATCTGATCATGCTGCCACGCACACCACACTTCTTCCTGTGCGAGGGTGTGTGGTACGGGTGTCAGCACTCTGGGTCTGCCCTGTATGTGGGGCAGAGGGTTGTGCCAGGGAACAGATGGTGGTGGCTGGGTAGGAGGTCAGCAGGGCAGAGAGGCAGCGGGCACAGCAAGACCACTGACAATCCCGTGGCCTTGGCTCGGTGAAAACAGGTAAAATCCTGATGCAGGGTTTTTCTCCCTCATTGGAACAAATACTGTGTTATTCCTCTGGTGGGGAAAGTTGCACCCGCAGCATAACACCAGTGGAAGCTGGAATCCAGCCAGCTGCCTGAGCCTTTGTCAGGTTGATCACAAACACACTGTCACCACATGAATCCTTTTCCACCAAGGTTGTATGACTACTTATAGTAGGGTACATGTATAGTAGATCCCTTCATATACTGCTTTCCCAATAAACAATAACAAGATCAAGTACTTCAAATATGCCTATTTCACTGCAGGCTCTTTCTGAACTTTCAAGTGTGTTTCATCTTTGACCACAGCCAGTGTATCTGATAGGTGTGGTTCACTGTCACTGACAACTGTCCTCTGAGAATGATGTCACAACGTACAGGCAGATCTTGAAGTGAATGCTTACATCACTGCTGCAGGTTCAGGTTTCAGACACAACACGTCTATGGCTCTGTTCAGGTCTATGTAAAGGTTTCTTAAAAACATCATTTGCAGTTGTATAAATAGTAATGTTTTTTAAAATCAGAAACAGAGGTGAGGTTACAGTAGTCAGATGTTGTTACAGCACAGGACACAGACTCCAGAAACAATACTTCATCACAATAAATTAAAGTGTTGGCAATGTGAAAAATTAACTATATTAGTACAGTATGTATCATAATCCATCTATCTATCCAGTTTCTATTTCTTCTCTTTAGAGAAGGTCACGGGGGTCAATTCAGTGTCAACCTCAACCCAATAATAATTTCTCTGGACTGTGGGAGAAAGTGTCAGGGAAGTCTGAAACTGACCAACCACCAAAGTAAAAGTTACATTTAGCAACACCTGGCGAACAGCTCAGTAAGCAGAGTGTTCCTATGTGTTTGTAGATGAACCACCATAGCTGAGACCTCTACGTCACAAGACAATAAACTACTTATCAGTGAGGTCTGATCCAGAAAGTCGACCTCTCTCCCCACATGAGAATCAGATTCACGAACAAAGAATCATACCATATGATCAGTTGTATTTAAAACATAAGTTTAGACCTCATTGCCACTGGGCTAAAAATAAGATTTTTAGGCGTATGAGGTCTAAAAATAAAATTTTAAAACTTGGCAAGTCCCCGATTATTTGCAGTGTGAGCTGCAGAAGTACTTTATATGCTGTATTTGTACTGCAATGGTGTCAGTCTGCATAAAGTTACAGTCACAGTCACTCTGTGTAATCAGCACACATACATTCTGAGCTGCATGTGGACCCCTGCAGACGTTCGAAACCCCTTAACAGCCATGTGAATCACTCATAGTGAGTTGTAGCTGGGTGGAGACCGAACTGCTGTATCTCGCTCGGCTTGCACTATTGTTATCAGTGTTATTAGATGTTGTCATGAAGCTCCTTAGCTATTTGCTTGAAGTCTTTGTGCTACATAAACATGTCACATTGAGACAGTGATATCACCTTTATTTGACCCTTTTTAAGAATGTAAATAAGCATCTTTACCCAAATGTGTTCTTTTAAACACTGCCAGTACAAACTCCTAATCACTGAGTAATCATGCTCTTTCTCATAATGTAATTACTGTATCTTAAGAACAACGAGACCTCAAGAAACTGATGAACATTTTATTTATAAGGACAAGGTTTACTGGTGATCTGTGCATTGCACAAACTTTATGACCTTTAACCTTTCACCTGTATTGTATGTGGTGATGCTCAAGATAATCTTTCTCTAAGTATTAAGTGCTCAAGTATTTCTTTTTTAAACAAATGCTCTTTTTATTAAATCACATTTGTGTGAATGAAAATTGAAATTCATATAATCGTTATAAAAAGAAAGCTCAGTAGTGAACTCCATTAAGGGAAGAATGCCTATGTACATGACATCATCTGTCTTCCCATCCAGTGTAAGTAGAATACAACACACTGCAGTGAAAGGAGGTGACACAGTTTGTCACGGGGCCTGTCGATAGTCAGGAGGGATGGCACATCACCTTGGGACCTCCCTGGGGGGCTTAATATACACAGGCCACACTGGACATGTACAGACTCCATCAATGACCCCAAACACACATACACACCCCTCTCTCTTTCTCTTTCTCTTGCTGTCACACGCACTGATGGAATGTTCTTTAATACCCAATCGACAGTATTGACATCCCCTTGGGTTGCACAGTCCTCCTGAGGGGCAGAAAGTATTGATTTTGTGGGACTGTGTGGGTCCTTGGTCCCCTGGTGACATGTCCCCAGTCCCGATGCTATTATTGGGAGATTAGTAGGGCTATTATACCTCCTAGGCCAGATGTACGTGACAGTGGGAGGAGTGACCCTCCAAGTGACTTTCTTGGAGGAAAATTAGCTGCCTTCGAGGATGTGAAGATCTGCATAGCCCCCAATAGCAAAGACACCACTCTGCACAACAAATGGATATTTAATTTGACCATACTGTATCAGGATGCACTGATCACATACAACCAACAAGTAAGAGAGCGCGATAGTATAAACGCGGTTCATGATCCATTTAAGCCAAGTTGCCATAGAATTCATTAAATTCATGAAAATTACTACTACTATAACTCGATAAGTAAAATGTGGGGTAAAATAGTAGCCTTTATCACATTAAATGTTTGCAGTGGTTTTATGACGAGTTATAAACACAAGCTTATTTTTATTGGATAATTTTGTTTGAGTGATATTTGACAAGGTGTCATGAAGTGCCAAAGCTAACTGAGATGACGAACTTAGATGTACAGCTGGATTGTAGATGTACAGCTGGATTGACTGCTGTCCTCAGTGTTTCATGTTTTTCCGGAATTGTCTCTTCAAAAGAAAGAGTAAGTGGATGGACATGGACAATCTGTACATTTGCACAAATGGATAAGTACTTTGCTCTAGTAAGCATTTCTGGCAGCAGGCTGGTGTGTGTGAGCCTGTATGAAGATACCACATACCACTCAAAGCTTATTAATCTGACAGGTCGTTGTAAATAAAATTCAACAGTAAAAAAAGGTATTTGCCACTTGAACATCACCACACCATGCTGGAGCACTTTCTGACAGGCTGGGCACATGACCGCTACATATGAAAGTCTTTGTGTTATGTATTATGTCTCCAAATTAGTGTGCTTGTGTGTGCCTGCATGCATGTTCATTGCAATACAGAAGGTGCATGTTTTGGATACACACCATAAGTGTAAGCCAGAAACAGTCATGCAATTTGAGTCAAGAATAAGTAAACATTAAAAACAAAAGATAGAAATAAAGGTAGAAAATCGCCGGATTGACTCTGTTGGTGTTTTCGTTGGATTTCATGCACATGATGTGCTGCCAGCAGTGGTAGTTTAACTAGTTTAGTCATTTGTCAAAACTGTCAAATATTTGCCAAATGCGAGATACCACAGCATCACATTCACCCTATCAGCCATCAGTAATTACAGGTAAGAGGCAGATGTGAACAGTGCACTCTGATTGGAGGAGCGAGTTATGCTGCAGGAGGGGTTTCGTCAGTTATAAGATGATTATGAGGATTAGAAACTGAGCTTAGTTTTACAACACCACAGTCATTCCAGATCCTAACATGATTTTTGGAATCTTCTGGGTGTTTTCAAATTGTCTGAAGTAGTCCAAACTCTCTCGCAGCCTTTGTCCCTCTCCCTGCTGACCTCCCGTAAGTGAAGATGGTGAGCTGGAATTCACTGTGGCTCAGCTGAAAAGGCGATTATTGGCACTGTGCTCTTGGTTCTGCACTACGCCCTGTGGAGCCAGGATGACCTCTGCAGGACGGGGGGGCTTCAGTGATTGATTAGCTGGTCTGGGAGGACGACCACTCCCCCACTGGGTAGGGCATATGGAGCTGTGTGTCCCATGGACCGCCACGTTTGCAACTCTCATCCTTGCTGTATTGTTGTTGTGCATTGTGGGTGTGAGTTAGCATGCAGCCTTGGTTTTCTCTGGCATGTCCTTCTGATGCAATGCAACAACAATGCAGCTTCTGTTACAGCTGAGCCATTTGGATGTGGACAAATTATAATCAGGGATTTGAATATGGTGGATTATGATTGACACTAACTAAGTGTGTAAAATGTATAATACGTATACAGCCAGGATGGTGCTATGACACAGATATATCAACAAATACACCACACCAGACCTTGAATGAGGAAGTCAGCTCGTGCAATCATTAGTCTAATGTCTCAATGGTTGGAGAAAAGCTTCGATTCAAGTGTGGCTGTCCTCAATTTCTTACCTCAACTGCAGGAAAAACAGTTGGGAACTGCAGAGCACAGCCCTTCATAACTACTTCCACCTCCTATCAATCATCCCATCACACAAACGCTTGCACCAGCAACTTCCAAATGGCCGGAGTTAATATTTTAATTAAGTGTATGGTGTATTTTAAGAGCGATGGTTGTCTGGTGGGGGGGTGGGGGATGAGGGCGGAGACAAGAAAAGACAAAAAAATGATTTGCAGAAGTGAGTTCAAGTGGATATCTGTCTGGGGTTAAAAGTGAAAGTAATTCATTACAGGCAGATAGTGCTTCGAGATATTCCTCATCCTGACGTTTGGCCACATGGCAGTTGAGAGGGGTGAGGTGAAGGGAGGGTGAAATGTCCAGCGGTGGGGGAAAGGGGCCGGGGGCGAGCAACATCTTCCAATCCTGTTAGAAGAAGAAGAAGAACACTGATGAAGGATAAGGGCCAAATTGATGGTCATATTTTACAGTGGGTCAGTGTGAAGCACGCTGTCCAACACCATAATTACAAGTTTGGTTCGAGGAGAGAGGGAGAACGAGGGGAAGTGGAGGCAAGGTAGTCTTTGTCAGGGCTGTAAATGCACAGCAGGGCTTAATTGAGTGGTAACCTCTGAAGCTGTTGTGCTAACACTGCAGAGAGATGAGGAGATGAGGAAGAGAGGGGTAAGAAGCGAGCGAGAGAAGTGCTGAGGTGGCCTTTTGAGCATGGCAGTTTGCAGCTGTATTCTTTTTTACCCATAACATAAATGGAACCAATTTGACATTGACTGGACAGGGCTTCATGTATATGTAAAAGGTATTAGAAAAAAAACAATAAGGGTTTAGTTAACTACTATGATGCCTACTACTTTCTTTCTTTCAAGAATCAAACTTGGGACCGAGAGGTCGCTGGTTCAAATCCCGGATCAGCCAAGATGTAGGAGAAGGGCCACCATCCCTTACCCTGGCTAGCATCGAGCTTGGGAATGTGAGGTCAGGAAGTGAATGTGGGTCATTGCATTGTTGTTGATCATCAGTATTACAACACAGTACCAGAATGTTGGCTCCTTGAAACCTCTGGAGTAATGTAGACAGCAGGTCTATCAACAGCACTTTAATATGATGCACTTTAAAACATAATATATGAATAGAATGATGGATGCAGATAAAAGCCCTGGTGGTTCATCAGTGCACAGTTGAGTTGGAGATAGATACTGTATGATGAGGGGTTATAGAGAAACTGTAGGTGAGGGAAGGACGATCTTCTTTGCTCCGGTGTTAAAAGGAAAATCATGGATTTGAACGTGAGAGAGAGAGAGAGAGAGAGAGAGAGGATGAAAAGTTCTCTCTAATACCGCTCTCCGCATGTGTGTCTTTTTCATTCCCTCCTCCTATCTTCTCCATTTCTCTCTCCGTCTCTCCACGCTCCTCTTCCTATCTCCTTTCACTTTTCCTCCGCTCTAATTTTCCCTTCTCATCACAGCCTTTGCGATTGTGGCATCTCATCACAATTTTGGCAGCTATTTCTTTTCATATTCTTTCCTCATCTCCTGTCTTATTTTTGGCCTCACCCCCCCTCACATCCCCTCACCCAAACCCCACAAACCACCGGCGTCAGTTTTTTTCCTCTTTCCTCCCCCATCTCCCTCTTCCTGCAGTGGTTCAGGCTTGTCATCTAGGACAGCTTGTTTCCCTCAGTGTTGTGCGGTAATAGTGGAATATAGCTGCCCTGCTGCTGTGAGAGAAAGCGAGAACAAATTGTTCCCTTTGCAGCGAGCGGAGACAGTTGTGCCTGCGCGCACAGACACACACACACACACACACACATGTCCACACAAAGCGATGATGATGATGATGATGATGATGAGACCATTTCCTCCCTCATCTTCAGTCCTCATCTAACCGCTAATGAAAAACACGACAATTACCTGCAACTCTTTGCACCCAGTCTTCAGCAGTAATCTTGGTGCTGATATGAAGTCAGCTTGTTGTCGTCCCTCCACCGTTCCGTCCTTTTTCCCTTCTGCACATCCCCTTCCTCGTGTCTATTAAGAGGGGAGCTGGGCATGGGAGTGTTCGGTGACAATGATAACTGCTGCCGGATGGTTGTAAGAATGTGATTGGAACAGGAGATATGATAGAGCATTAGTTACATGGGCCAGTGGGGGACTGACAAAGGCTATGTTGAGGGTAATGAACAGTAGATTAACCATGAGTAATCAAGGAACAGGGATTATCATTTGGTACCATGGGAACATTGTGCAGCCCTCGGTTTTTAAGGTGCACGTGAGTGTGTTTTCTCTCAATCTGTAAACCCAAATCCTAGTTCCCATATCAGATTTAATTTTAACTACTAATCTAACTGCTGCCAAAAGAAGTAAATGCTTTTGAAGATGAAGCGATTCATTCCTGACTCCATTGTCTATCAGTATGCACAGTGTGATCACAGGAAAAATAAATAAATAGGAATTTTAATGAATCACTTAATGTGCTTCTGTGTTGTGAGCATGATTCCATGCATGCATGTTGGATGAGGCGGTCTGCCACCGTGCAGTCCACGCGACAGTGCATCATCTCCTGACACCGCTCTACCTCTGTGCACCAGGTGACAGGAAGAGTCAGTTATGATGGCACTTTAATTAATTTTGTTTGTCCTGTTCGCTGATAGTCACAGACTGCTGCGGATCCATGTTCATGCTCGTGGGACTGATGCTGAGAAGCAAGATAGCGGAGTGTGTGTGTGTGATACATATATATATATATATATATATATATATATATATATAGTATTAACTGAGGTCTATCTAATAAGAAAGGTCACATCCTGAGCCTGTTACAAGTCATACTGTCATTTTTGTAAATTGCCAGGTTGGCGAGTTAAGCTGCGTTCACAACAAGGCTGGCAGGAAAACCTCTTATGATCATGTGCATATTATCCCTGTTACCCTGTTATTATATCCTGTTACTCCAATAGTTGCACTACATTAATGAAAACTATGTACAATGTACACATCAAAGTAACTGCTAAAGTGATGGAGAGTGGTGAGATAGGTTAAGAAAGAAATGCCAGTCCCTCAGACAGCTGATGATCAAGCAGTTTGACCAGATTGTTTGGCATTACAAAATAGATCACCCTAATTGTACACAAAGCCAGAAGTTATGGTATGTATGTGAAATACTGCCGTTTCTAGTTGGAGCAGGAATGTGGTCTATAAACTGTAGTTAAGTTACTGTTTACTACTTTTACTTATGTACAGCACTTGCAATATTGGCATAATTACATTAATATGAGTCACTGTTTTTTCTTTTTTTTTTAACTTTATCATCACAACACCCAAACATGTCAAATACACTTGTAATATGTAATCTTATAATTATTGTAGAGTCTGTGCTAATAGTTATAAGGTTACATGTTTGGGCTCCCTAATTGATTATGTGGCATTTTGTGAAGTTAGTTTCACTTTTGCTTAAAGGAGCTGTTCTTAATTTTTTTTATAATGTTATATTTATATATAAGAAACCATAATGTCTTCTGATCTTAACATTTTCAAAGCACAAAAAAACTGTCAGAATTGTAAATGCAGTCAGGACGTGCTTTGTCAAAGATCAGGTAAAATACCTATTACATGTGACAAGGATTTGCTGCTGTACAAAACTCAGTCAAGTTTCACGAGTAACACACAGTGTTTCATACAAATCCCTTGGCCACTGACATAAACAGCAGTCAATGCACTGCAGTCACAGTCGCAAATGGTGTCCAGTCAATGAAAGAAAAACACAGGAGGTGTGTGTTAGAGCAGCTTCTTTTTTCAGGTGACTCATTTAGTTCTTGAATGTGCTCTTTACAATTAGATTATGTGAACCTAGTCTCACAAACGATCTCAGCATCACACAGCAGTGGGTTAGAGACAGTTACAGTTACAGTTACAGGCAGCCACTAACTATGGTGGGGTTTTTTAATTTCCTCCACAGCACTTAAAGTACCAACAGGACCAGGCAGCAGCAATGTATTCTGTACGCAGGTGTAAACACTTTATTAATGTGTTTATGCCATTTTATATGACCATAAATCTAATAAACTGTGTTCTCCACGGCAATTAACTGCTTCAAGCCTCAGCTATTGATGCTTTTACAGTTGATAAACTGATTTATTAAAAATGCCTTCATAAAAGGTCCATTGTATGGGATTAAAACGACTCGTCATTCAGACAGTGATCACACAGACGCAGGCGAGCGGATCTACAGCAGACAATGCGATCGTTTCCAGAAGACGCACACTGTGGGCTGAGGGAGTGGAATGTGCATGGCTAAGGGAACAGGAAAATAAGAAGGCAGAGAGGGAGAGATCGCAAACACATAAACAAAGAAACAAATAAGTAACAAACATTAATGGTATTGCCAGCTGCACACACTGCGAGGAACCAATCAGCGCCTGGGCTCAACGCCCTGGATATTGTGTGTAATGAATAGGAAAAGATTGGTGGGAGCTCTTGCTTGGCCATAAATTGGCATTAGTGAAAGAAAACTCTTTTACTAGGTGGGCCCAGCAGACCCATTTAGAAAAGGGAGGTGGGAGTCATGGGAGGGGGGGGGGGGTATGGGACACACAAGACTCAAGACTCTTCTTGCTGTAGTGTTACACACAATTGTGTCAAGTTAAACAATATTGATTCAAGCCTGAATCCTTCTTATCTTCTGTATTCAAATCAGAAGTTTATGTCCGACCAAACTCCAGCTGACAGTTGTTGACATGTTGTTGCCATGTCTGCACTCAGACATACATTAGATGTGTATCAACAGTGGCTTGATGTGTAATGTAAAAGTAGGCACAATGAGATATGGAGTGGTAGCCCAGCTCTGGGGCTCAAATCCCGCTCGGCACCACTCTGGGTCCTTGAGTAAGGCCCTTAACCCCGATTACTCCCTGGGTTCCTTGCATGGAAGCCCACTGCTCCACATGTGTGTGTGATGGGTTAAAAGTAGAGACTAAGCTTTGTTGTACTGTGACAATGACAATAAAATATTTACTATGCGCTGCAATGTTCTATCTTTTCAAAATTGTGACCAGAATGCCCCTTTTATCAAATGTGACACAAAAATATATCATAGACAAAATGACACGGCAAATCTTATTTGGGTTTCGATAAAAGGTTTAAAGGTTGAATTAAAATTCAAAACATTTTGAATTTTCCAACTATTTTTTGATGTGTCTGGCTTTACAGGGTTAAAATGTGATTTTTTTTTAAATGAACATTTTGGTTTAAAGACTTGGAACTTCTCTTATGATTCCCTCTGCTCTCATCACCCTGCTTCCAGCTGTAACAGCGAGCAGCTCCCAACACTGATAATACCAGCTACTTTCCAATTTGAATGATAATGTTTCTACAGAAATTGCTGTTTAACACATTATTTATACAATACCATGTACAGTATACATATATTTTGTGTAAGTAGTTAAAAAAACATTCCAAACATCTTTTGACTTGAAAATTGTCTTGTGGTTGTTTTTCTCATTTCTTTGCCTAGTTATTTATTTATTGGGTTGAAAGATACGTACAATTTCATTACATTCGTATGTACTGCAATCTCATACTGCATGTATTCGTTTTTTTTAAATTTACCTTGTTATTGTCTGACACAAATAGAAATTGACTTTCATGATGACAAGTTACAAGTTATAAAATCTCCTCCAACATTATCACTGCACAGACCAGTGTGCAGCATGTTGGATGTCTGAATGTGCGGTTTGTCTCCCTGCTCACTTACTGTGGCCAGAGACACCATCCTTAACTGGCTGTTCGGTGTAACAGGGAGCCAGTGCAGTGAATGGAATGCTGTGGGAAAACCTCTGGAGGACAGATGCTCTGGGATAACAGTGTAGAGAACATTGTAGTCCAGGCAGGAGATAAGAAAGACCATGATAAGAACCTAGGTTGCAAATGTGGCTTTGATGACAGGGAACATGGCCTCTCTCTCTCTCTCTCTCTCTCTCTCTCTCTCTCTCTCTCTCTGTAGAGGTGAGAAACAGAGAGAGGGACAATTTCAGTAAGTCCATGAAAAGTGTCTGTGCTTTGCTCATCTGTGTGTGTGTGTGTGTGTGTGTGTGTGTGTGTGTGTGTGTGTGTGTGTGTGTGTGTGTTGCTTTGCTCATCTGTGTGTGTGTGTGTTTATGTTTGTGTTGTGCTCACCAGCCTCACTGATGAATTCATGTAACTATGCAGTTGGAATAATAACAGCCTCAGCAGCTAATGAGGATAATGGCCCAAGCTATTACCCCGACACACACACACACACACACACACACACACACAAAACAATGGGTAGACCAGTATGGAGTGTTGGAGAGTGACTTTAGCTTCTTTTATCCTTACTGTCCATTTCATTTATCCGCTCTAACACTGTCTTATATCCTATCCCTCTCTTTCTGTGTCTCTCCACATCGCTGTGTACCTTCAGTCTCTCTCAGCCTCCCAGTTCTCCATCTCTCCTTCAGGGTTCTCTCCCCCACCCTCACCCTCTAACCTCCCCTCTCCTCCAACCCCTTCTCTCTTTCTGGCTAATTTAAAATTTGTCAGACGCTTGCGTCTTCTGGATGGCTGGCCTTTGATATTTTGTGAGCTCCATTTGGCACAAACAAGCCTGCGGCCCTGGTGCATCCTGCTGACTGCTGCACTAGTGGCAGGGCCCCGCCATTTATCTTAGCCCTGGCCACCCAATGCTTACTCATTACAGGAACCTCGGCACCAGCTTAACCCCCACCTCTCTGCCAAATGTGTGCATGCAAACACACTTAAAAACAGCCAGGATTGTGTGTGGACTCATAAACACAAGCAAATGCATATCGAAAACAAATTCATACCCTGTGGACACATGGGAGGGGGCGTGCAGATGTGGGGACACATGGTGGCAAATTTCACACACACATACACAGTCATCCTTGGATCATTGCTCATATTATCGGTGCTCTCCCCACCCCCACCCCCCACTGAGGTAAATGCCTACGTTACACCATACAGTATGAGTCCATCACTGCATGTTATAGACTTGAGGTTAAATGCGCCATCTTTCCGCCTCCCTGTCGGCTCTAAGTGCTCACGGCAAGCGTTTCTATACATCTTTTAGGGATGCTATGTTTTCCCGTGTTTAAAGTTCCCGTGCCTTTTGGTGTGTGTTCCAAACTGTCCATTGCGTATGCTAATGCTGATGCTGATGACCTGACCACCTGCCCAGGGGAGAAAAAAATGTGTCAATCAACAATCTCACAAAAATCAATCCTCCTCTGATTAGGCTTTCTTTGCTCTCAGCTGATACCTGTCACATGTAGTTACACTGTGGTATTGTGAGCTGTGTATAGATGTGCTCTATGTAAAACATGCATATATGTGTGTGTGTCTTTATTAGACATGTATTATTATTGTGAAGTCCAAAGTTCTGGAGCAGGACCACAGCTCCTCTTCCTGCACTCCCTCCCTGCCGACCTGCTCACTGCCAGCCCGCTCCTATTTGTAAGACTCAGGAAGATTTGCTTCCCTCAATCTCCACAGCATCTGCAGTCAAACTGTAAAAACAACCCGGACGGTCGAGCCAATGCACCAGCTCGCTCCGAGATCCCCTGGGGAACCAGTTGGTAGCAACGTCGACTCAATTTCTGCCACATTTTCAGAGGGAGAGCGTCCATGTTTCTTACTCCAGAGTTTACACTGCTGGGAAATAAGATGGCTTAGCTGAGGAGAGTTGAGCCCAACTGTGTTCAACTCCTTATTATTTACTGATTAAACTATTAAATGATCTGCTGAATACTATTCTACTGACATGGGGTTTCAAAATCATATGAATCAGTCACTGAAATCCTAATTTCAGATTTACACCCTCATTCTCCTAAATAAACCTTTTTACTCTTTGTTTATTCCATTTATTTAGCACTTTGTAAAATACAGCATAACAGAAGTGGAATAGGTGGAATATATAGCTTCAGTGAAATCATGACATAAGCAGACATTCACATAACTTGTGTGCATCGTGATACAGCTATTTTTATTTTTGGGACATTATTGCTCTAATATTGTATTTTCTGTTATTCAGTATTTTATATGATCTTCCCCTAATACAGCCTGTATGAATCTGTTTGTTTCAGCAATGTTCATGCTGTCAACACAGCTTCCAGTTGTATAAGTAAGGTTTAGTAAAATTTCCATAGGCCTATAATGCAGTGTATTGCAGTTGTTAGTGCCACGATTCAGTGGTTTTTAAAACATAGAGTGAGAAGCTCATTATGGGTCATTTCAGGTAACTACACTATGCCTCCTTTTGTTTTGGCACACTGATACAAAAGAAATTGTGTTTTAAATTATGTTTGTGTGTGTGTTTTATAATAGTGCAGACATCCATCTAACATCTTAGCCCTCACGTTAAATCAAATCCATTGTTGTCAAATATTGATTTGCCTCAACTTGTTTCTGCAACGTGTTGCTGTCACAATGCCACACGCGTGCACACACATTCACATCTACACGTGTCTTTTTCTCCCCCTTTGTGTTTGCATTGTGCTTCCTCTCAGGAAGAGGGAGCAATTTTTACAGCAGTGAAGCTTTAAGTGGAGCAGAAAATAGACATTGACCTGTCTGTTAATACCAGCTTAATCGCAGGCCTCTCTGTCAGAAGCTACTGAGGACACAATGTGTGAGGACAGCGCGTCGAGCCTTTTGTATGGTCTGGTATGGCTCTTACATGTTTACACTGATTGCATTATTTATTAAAAGTGACAATCAGACAAATCAGACCATAAGGACCATTGTAATTAAGAAAAAAATAATATAATGAATAATATGAAATATAATACGTCATATAATATGTATTATAATAGCAGCACGGTGGCGCAGTCGTTAGCGCTCGTGCCTCACAGCAAGAAGGTCCTCGGTCTGAATCTGGGTTCGGGGATCTCTCTGTGTGGAGTTTGTATGTTCTCTCCGTGCCTGCGTAGTTTCTCTCCGAGTATTTCACCTTTCACCTCCCACCACCCAAAAACATGCACTATGGTTTTGGGCGGACTTTAAATTGTCCATAGATGTGAATGTGAGTGTGAATGGTTGTTTGTCTGTATATATATTCTATGTTGTCCAGGGTGTACCCTGCCTCTCGCCCGATGTCAGCTGGGATGGGCTCTAGCTCCCCCCGCGACCCTAAAAAAGATAATTGGTTGAAAATGAATGAATGAAAGTAAATGACTGAATGTATTATAATATCTAAATGTTTTTCTGGACTGGATTGAGCAATCTAGCGTTTCAATATTTACGTGTATCTGTGTATGTGACCTGGATTTGTCACTTTCATCAGGTCACTAAGAGTTTTCATCGTGATCCCAAACCCAACTAACTTAACTGACTGCCTTATCCAATAACTTCCCCATCAGGGAATTTATTTTTACCTAGACCACTTCCTGAAGATTTTGCCAATATGTTTTTAAATTAATGTTATAATTTATTCATATATTTGCTGCCCACTCTCTGTCCCCACACAGTTCCTACCAGCTCCCTTCTGGGTGCAACAGAAATGTAAGCTGTCATGTCAGCTGGCTCCATTAGATTCTCATTACATCACACTGTTCACAAAACTGTTCATAAATCAGAAAAGAAAAAGAGTTCCGAAGATCTGATCAAATTCTTTAAATACTGAAGAAAGATACTTTCTCGTCACTTTTGAACCAGGTTCTACTGATTCCTTCAACTGATTCCTTCAGCATCACACTTTAATCCCTTTCATAGTCACATCCATAAGGTCAAGGAGCCGTGGTGAGGAAAACACGCAAGATGTCAATTCTTTGACTATCCCACTGCAGACTATGAGTCATGAGTGCAGGTCTTCCCTTTACCCCATTTGCGAATAAGCTAGGTTGGCCTGCATTTGACCTTAGGGGCAAAAAAGGTTTGCAAGCACTGTACTGCTGCTCATTCAGGTCATTACTGTGAGGAGAAGGTCATAACTGAAAGCTGCAATCTGTTTATCACATCTTACTTTTTCCGTGGCTGCAGAAATATGTACAGAGACATTGATAAGAAAATCTATTAAAACAATAAAATGAATGAGGGGCACAAAACAAGATATAAAAACAAAATATACCCTGCACATTGTCAGCTGAAATAACTCACATGTGTGGACTGATAAAACATCAATGTATTGTAAATGTAAAGTATACTGAGGATTTTGCTTGTGTGGTAACGTATGTGTATAATGTAACGATAACATGTATCAGGGGCTGTGTCCGAAATCGCCCCCTAACCCCTATATAGTGCACTATATAGTGAGCACGTCATTTTGTAGTGGTGTCCGAAAGCTTAGGGATCATAGCATGTCCACTATATAGTGCACTCAATGTATCCCACAATTCACCGCGAAATGTAGTGAACATCTGATGGTCACTAACCGGAGCAAGATATCCCATCATGCATTGCCAGAAATTCTCTGGCCTGCACGGAAGTGAAAATGGCGGACGGACGGAGGAAAATATATATAAATATTATAAAATATAACAAAATACGAAAATAAAAAGTACAGGAAAGTAATCAAAAGCCTCTGATTTAATAAAAATGCAGTGGTAAACAAACAAGTTTTTGTGAGACGACAATAATGTGGTACGTTTTAATTGTGCGACAGCAATGACGTAATTACCGGCGTCCGAAAGTGTCCGAAAGATTTTTCTGTTGAGCTCACTATATAGTGCACTACATTTATTTTCCTATGTAGGGAGTAGGGAGTAGGGGTTAGGGGGCGATTTCGGACACAGCCAGGGTTTCTTAGTTGTGTGTTTGACCGGGATATGTAATAGAATGTGAACAAACTGGTCTATTTCCTGCTGCAGTGAGAAACATGCAGCAGCCATAGCATTCATCCTGGCTAAGTTGACCTGGACTTTGCCTTCCAATATCCACTCTAAACTCCTTCTCCAGGAAGAACCGAGTGTCTATAAAAGTGATACATGTCCCACCATAACACAAAACGACCACGGGCCCCCTGCCCTAATGACATTCAGGAATGGCTACACACGCACAGGTACACATGCAAAAGCGCATGTGTGTGGTAAATTTCTCTCTCGCACACACACGCTACCACACACAACTGTGACTCCCGCAGCCCCTCCCATCACAGAAGTGAAGCCTTTTAATTATCTGCTGATTACCTGTTAGATCACCTTCGCTAATGGAGAGCAGCTCCCCGGGGAGCCATCCAATCTAAGTCTCATCACACACAATGGGCTCCTCTTCACTGGAGAGACTAGCCTCTGCGTGTGTGTGTGTGTGTGTGTGTGTGTGTGTCTCTCTCTCTCTCTCTGTGTGTGTGTGTGTGTGTGTGAAAAGAGGGGAGAGAGATAGAAAGAGAGACAGTCCCTCTGAGGCAGATGTTGAGATTAATGCTGAAAATAGCCGTCTATTTATTCTTTCTCATACTAAATTATCATTACACTTAGCTGCATGTGCCCACACACACACACACACACACACACACACACACACGGCACTGTCATGCACTTGTGTAATATGATTTTGTGGTAGGCCTTCTGTAATTCAGATCATCACAGATTCTTCTGCACTGTCCGGCAAAGAACCGAGTATTGTTTCTGCTGTACATCTGTACAGTTTATTGTCGTGTGTATTTACTGTTACTGCAACATGTAGAGTCAAATGTGTGGCCGCTGGTTGAAGTGAAGACTAACTCTCACTCGTTTAACTCTCATTTGATCGCCATCAACTCCATAACAAGTTCTATAGCTCGTATCATTTCCACTTCACATTTCTAACTGGTCTGTCTGACGTGCCTGGTAGGTAGTGTAGGGTGGGTGTTACAGATAAAAACAATGGTGTCCTGCTATTAAAACCAAATCTCTATTACTGAAACAGAGTGTTTAGCATTAAAGAATGATTGTCCACTCGGCTGTAGAATATTTCAAAACTCTTAATGTAAAATAAGAGAAGTCAGTTTCTCTACTAGTGATGACTACATCACCAACCTGACGGACAATATCTGTATAAACCCGGGGTTCTACTGAGCTGAACAACACCAGTCTGTCTGAGGCAGCAGCAGACTGAACTGAACACCCTAACACCTTAATGTCAAAATACTTTTAAACAGCAAAGCTTTTGTAAAGTTGTAAAGACCTGTAAAGTTTCTGCCTTACAGAATATTTTACTGATCTAAATTAAATATATATGATATGTAAATTATTTGGACAGCAAATAAAAAAGACTCAACCATGGGAAATAGAGTGATGGAGTCAAAGTTACTTAAGATAAACAGCCCAAAGATGGATGACTGGAGGTGTGAGCAGACAATACACTGTGTAAAAAGATGGATGACAGGTTTGTTTCCAAACGCGAAGCCAAACAATCTCGATCACCACCTGGTGGCTGGCTACAGTAGAGGTCACAAGGGCTTTTGACCTTATGTCTTGACCTTAGTGTGTCCGTGTATAGTTTGTGCAGATCTCCCTCTCTTTGATTAGAAATTAGGCGCAAATATAGGTATGATATGCAATCATGTGTTTTTGCTCCATGACTTTAACCTTCATTAATCAGCTGTAGTAGAGTGATTATCAGCATGTGAAGCTTACAATCCATGCAGACCCCTCATCAAGCATGGAATCAAGCTGGATACCTCCTGCTGTTCTTGACATATGACTCGGGAGTCATATGTCAGGCCTCTCTGTGTGTGGATGGCACACAGAGAGGAGCAGGGACACCTGCAACTGGTCCATCTCTCCATCGTCTTCTTCTCAGTGTCATCCCGCTCATACATAATGCTGAAGTTCCTCCTTAGTACCACAAACTCGGGCAAACAAAAAAAGCAGCCTAATGAGAATGTAACCATGAAGCCAAAAAAAAAAAAGCAAGTCTCTGAACTCATCTGTTTGCCTGGCACCTGGGGCTATAGGTTACAGAGTATCGCCCCCAGCCAGGGACAGAATGAAAGGCTCCGTCCCCCCATGCTCCTCATCACACATAGCCTGGCCTGCCATCAGAGTAATGGTGCTACAAACACAGCGGCACACAGAGATGAGAGGGAAGGTTTCCCAAAGATGCCTGACTGCCGCATCAAACGAGAAAGACAAGCGGGACGCGAGATAGAGGAGTGTGAGAGAGCGAGGGAGGGATGGAGAGAGCGAGGGATGGAGGGAGGGGGAGGCCCTGGAGTGGTGCCAAGTTCCCAAGGTAGTGTACAAGTATCTTTAGAAGCCGGGCGTCTTGTTAGCTAATACATTACACCAATCACGGCCGGCTATCTTAAGCTACAATTAATCTGTGCGCTGGCACAGGCTGATAGGACAGCAACATGCTGTTTCTTAATTAAAAGCAAACGGATTAAAAATGATTAATAACGGTATTAAATATTCTCATGGACTACAAGCACGGGGAAATCGGGAGGCTTTCTTATGCCGGTTTAAAACGAAGAAGTCATTAACGGCAGGCCCAATCTCCCTAAGCCAGGGCTTTACTTTGTTTGGGATCACAAGTTGCTTACTTCATGAATATGCATTTTGCCCCTATCAAGTCGAGACCAAAAGGCAATATCGTGGCTGGTGTGGCTGTGGCTGCCGTGTTTTCCCCCTCAGTGCCTGTGAAACTTTGAGTTTTTGATTTGTGACATTTCGTGGTCTGCCTTTGTAGCTGAGGCCTGGGTGTTAACTGCTTCCTGGCCACAGGCTGGCAGGCTCTGATGACTAATGTCTGTCTGTGAATAGAAAACCACAAATAGCTTTGACATGCTGTTCCTCTCTGACTGCAGCCGCATGAAGACAGGTGCTGTGCGTCACAAGCTTTCTCTAATGATAATCAAATGCCATTTAAATTACATTTAATAAACATTTATTGCAAGTGTATTAAATGTACAATATTTGCATGCAACAATAACTATATATGACCTCTCTAACCAATATAAGGTTAGTTACGTGCATACCGCACTTTGGTTATGTATGCTTAGGTGTAGGCATCTGAAACACTTGCTCTAAATAAATGGCACCATACTTCTTGTGCTGACACAGATCGCTTCATCACTTTACAGGCAAGGACCAGGAAAATATGTCATTTAAAGATTGTATGGGCAGAATGAATGGATGTTGCGGGAGGGGGCTGAGGTGAGGATGTGTCTGATATGGTCTGGTAGAATGAGGATGAGGATGAGGATGAGGATGAGGATGAGGATGAGGATGAGGATGAGGATGAGGATGAGGATGAAGATGTTGCAGTACGGACTCTGGTATCATTCCACCCGAGGTGATTAGCTTGAATTAGACATGGGAGAGATATGCACCAAATTAGGTAGGTTGGTAAAAACAGACAAAGGGATATTGGGACTGATGAGGTTGAGGTGTGAATAGAGAGAAGGCAATGGCAAGGTCATGAAATCAGACACAAACAGAGCATCATGGGTTGACCAGGTAAATATATAACACTTGATCCCACGTGTTTGTGGTGTGCTAATTAAGAAATGTGTGTGCGTATTTCTGTGTGTGTTCATCTAATTCAATTTTAATTCTGTGTTTACAGATGATAGGTCCTAATACCAGTTGTGTTTGTGTGTATTAGTAACTACTAGTAAAAATAAAAATAGACTTTCACACAAGCTGAATACAATACAATACACGTCAGTATGGGAATGCTGTACGTTCTGTCTCATCGTATCACCTGAGGATCATGTCATGATTTCAAATCCCAGGCCTGTACATGAATGAATGAGGAAAACCCTCGTCCCTCCTACGAGAGGCTGTGAATAGCATCATTGTGAGCCTGCAACTTCAATTACTGCCTCTAAATTCAGCATTGTTGTAATCAGGCCCTCTGGTTCGGTGTAATTTAAATACTCATGGCTTGTGTCCAATGGCTCCTGTGCCAAGCCCAAGTGTTAGTTGTAATTGACCATACAAGCCTTTTCTTCCCCTTTCTCTGCTAATTTCATAACTGCTATTTTTAAAGCGTCAGTTCTAAAGCAGATTAATGTATCCTAATGTGAGATTAGATGAATTTTGGCGTGAGTCACGGGCCAATCACATTGGTTTGATTACATTTCTGCTGCTATTATTGACTATAAAAGGCCTTTCTGCTGCGATTTTACATAGCTGCAGTTAAAAGGGCAACACTGGTGGATTTTTGAATGTTGTTCAACCAAACATGCTGCAGTTGTTGATACGGTGCCTCTTTAATTATGGCATTTTAGAGGCGTTTTTGTTTCCACAGCACACACCTACACACTCACGCATGCGTTTGGAGTAACAACTGAAGAAAAACAAGGTGTTGATGTTGGCATTCCAGCCAGAGGTGGCTGAGGAGGCAACGGAAGAAGAAGATTCAGGCATTCAAGACACTATTCTGTTAAAGAAACCAATTATTTCACTGCTTCTCAAATTGATTTGATTTGCCTTTGGTGCCAAGCTCTCTCTTTTTCCTATCCCCGGCCTCTTTAACAATTCACACTCTCACACCTCTCCTCTCCGTCTCTTGTTTTACTTCTTCCATCTCTCACTATCTCTTTTTTTACCAGCCTCATCCCTCTCATTTCAACATGTTCTGCTGGGGTTTCCATCCTCCTTTCTTCTTCCCTTGTCTTTTCCCAGCACTCTAGGAAAACCACACCTGATCGGCACCTGCCTCATGCTGTTTGGGGAAGAAAGAGAGTTGGACATTTTAAAACGAGTAATAACATGATGAGATGCTGTTATTTTGTATTATTTCGTGCATGGGCTGTGTATATGTGGAATTTTATGACAATATGTGAAGTTACTGACGAATGTTATTGTGTATGTATTGTGTATCACTGGAGTAGTTTACAGTTTTTTGCAAACACCAAATTAGTGGATTAACACTGATTTTTTAAATCTGTTTATGCATCATTGGAAAAAAATGTTCACAGGTATAAAATCATTTCTTATACCAATTACCTTTAGTGTTCTAATGGTAATTGAGAGAGGAGGCTGAATATTTTATTTATCCGTGAGAAGAACAGTGTGAGATTTCAACAATCCACACATAAACAAAGCAACAGTGTGCTAATTTGGCTGGTGGATGGTGATGTAGCCTGAGGAGGGAGAGCTGAACACCTTGAAGACTAAACAGCCAGAGAGGGAGAGATGAAGCTTAATTGATGATCAAACACCCACCAGGTGTAAATAGCTGTTCTCGCTTCATCTGCTCGTTTGTGTGAATGAGTTTCTCCACATGCACCTTTTTGTGTTTGTGCACTCACCATGAGTGTCTGCATGCAGTGATACTGTGCAAATGTGTGCGTGTGCTTGCAGTATTTCCATAGAAGGCTGACAAGAGGTTTCAAAGACCTGGAGAGGACCCATTCAGGCCGGAGTCTTTCATATTGACCTCAGGGTGACAGGAGCACAGAGAGACACATGCACTGCACCATCAAGATGAAAGCAGGGACAGCGGACAGTACACATGCACACACATACACACACACACGCACAAACACGTACACACACACACGCGTGAGCAATCGGCTTCCACAATGAACTCTAAACTGTTGTGAAATTCAAATGTGCCCTCAGCAAACGCTTTTACACACAAACGGCTCTTTTCTTCAGCGCGGAGGACTCCTGTATGTTTTCATATATCGCCTGTACAATAACTTAAAATGATGCCAGCAGGAGGAGAAGAATGAAAGAGGTCATAATGAAATACAGCTTTGCAAAACCTGGCAACCGGCTCATGCAAAGGAAAGATGTGGATGTGTGCTCACTCACTGGTTTGAAATTAGTGGGAAGATATTACTCTGGTAAAGTTACAATGGTAAAGTTTGCACAGTACTGTGTACGTCTAAATAAAATAATCATAAAATGATTGGAGCTGCTGCTCTTTAGGAAGCATCTTTATTATTTTGTTAAAAATGTACATTTAGTCTTTTTTGTCACAACAACAAGCTTTAATAAAACAAAGCAGTTTTTAGTTATGGCCACACTCCTGCTCATGACTAAATCCAAATGTTCTGATTCCACCACTTTCGACTCATTTCAGTAATTTTCCCCTGTGCGATTTGTTTGGGCAGGTGAGAGGAGAAAGTCGTGTCCACACAGGAATATGTTCTGACATATAATCTCCCAAACTCCCACATATACAATGCAAGGTTGATCTAAATGGCTCCTGTAGTCAGACTGATTCTGCAGAGCAAGCAAAATGCATCAGGCTATAAATATCAGTAGTAAGTTTTATGTTAAACTGCATTGATACACTTCTCTTACCCAAATGTACACAAAACACTTTACATATAAATGTAACTAATACTAAATCATAGTAGAAATGGAATAACAATGTTTCAATTCACATGGCATGAGGGAACAGTGACTATAAAAAAAATCATCTGTAAGACTTGGTTTCGTCCCTCCAGTAAAGTTCTTATACAATCAATGCCAAGATACAATGAAGCTCTTTTGGCTGCTTCTCCTGTCATTTGTCACCAGACAGTGTGTCTGTGTGTGTATATATATATGTATGTATATATACTGTATACGCACACACACACACACACACACACATAGCCATAGAGCATGTTTTCTGGGTGATCATCTGCCAGTAAGAGTCCTTAGGTTGCTGTTCTCTGATCAGGCCTGGAGCAGAGCTACCTTTCTCCAGCAGCAGCTCTCCTCCAGCTCATATAGATCAGCAGAGAGAAGGCGACGCCTCCCACGACACTTCTCATCAAACCCAAGCCCTCAGTGTTCTCCCCGTCTAATGCTGTGCGCATCGCACCCCGAAGATGATCAAAGTGCTATTTTTCTAAATTTCAGGCTTTTTAACTTCAACAGTCTTAGAGGGGATGAAGCAGATCACACTAAGATGATGAGAGAGCGGGAGAGTGACTGTGTATCATTGTGTGTGCGTGTCTGTGTGTATGATTAGGGACTACAACATCTTTGTAGTCCCTTCTTTTTGTTTTTTTCCCCCCCAGCTTCGTCTTCTTCTCCTTCCTAACTCTCACACTGGGCCTGCAGATAGGTCAGCTCCATTACCAATCTGCCGGCCCACAAATATTTAAAACAAATTGAATCGCACACCCAATACCCATCACAATTACGGCAGGCACAATAACTAAATTAGCAATTCAACACAATAATTGGAAATGCGGCTTGCCTGGACCCGCAGGCCTCCCTGGAGGGCCGGCTGATCTGTGGAGGCACGTCAAGCCCGTTAATTCCACAGCTAATTACTGATGCACGGCGGAATGAAGTTGTTTGTCTCCCAAATACCATTTTCAGTTCGCGGCGAGGAACGCAGGGCCATGCTGAGATAGACAAAAACAACAAAGGAGTGAGACACAAACGTGTGGTCATGCTTCTTTCTTGTTCTTGTTGCCTTCTCGTTCATCTGTTGTTGTTTGTCCGTGTTTCTAGTTTCATTCATTCACGTAATGTTATTTCATATTTCCTAATGAAGCAGTGGGATAAAAAAAATGGCTGAAGAAAGCTGATTGCAATGCAGGTTAAAGTGATTTCAGTGCACCTGTTATACAACTGGTTGAATAAAACTAGTTTGCAGTTCTATGTGTTCCAAGGCTTTTACACTGGAAGAACTGTCACACTCAGCTGAAAACATGCTGTGAACGTTGTTGCTGTACTCTGAGTGTAAACAATGTGTGGACCACCTCCTCATTTACTGATATTATTCATGATGGTTATTTAGAGCCCACTAAAAAGGCTAATATATATGCAATCCACTTTTTTTCCCACATTTAATCCAAACATCACGTCTATATCACAGTTAACACACACGCACATACACACACACACACACACATACACTGATGCTGCAAAATCTGCATGTATACATTAAATGTATACATGTCACTCTGAACTGACTTGCAGAGCTGTATCGGCCGAGCCAGATAAAATGATGACTGCAGATGTAAATGCGGAGCTGAGATGAGGACTGGGCTGTAATCTGACAGATGTATGCGGGGGTACAGGGGGAACAGGGCGCCTCTGTCAGTGGGGTTTCATGAGTCTTGAGGCTCGAATTCGTGGCCAAATTGACCATGTCGCCACATCAGAGTTTCCTTGCCAATCAGCCTTGAACATAAACGACATTGCAAGAAAACAAACCCGTATGCACGAGGCGCGTGGACGGACAGGGGGATTTTGGGCCGCGTGATTGAAGCTATTGCTAATTTGGATCCTGTCCTTGTAGCCCTGCTAACTAATCCTCCCCATCTCTATTTATCCTCTCAGAATCTCATCGGGGGAAGCAGGCATATATTAACAGCTGGATCCATCTCCCCTTTTGAGATGTTTTTCAGCTCATGTCTTCATGAGAGCTTATCCACCGCTAAGACCGGTCGGTGACACGTCCAATTGAACGTATAGAGATGTTGTAGTTTAAAGGTCTGAGGCTGACATGATGGCCTAATCTGATTGCCATGGGCCTGAGGGGCTCCGGGCCAAGTTGTGCATTTATGAAAGATGAACAGTGACAAAGTCTGGCCCTAAACTGTCATTGTGGGATTGAACGTGCCATCAGTGAATAACATGATCCACAGCCTGAGCTGTAGACTCGAAAAGTTTGAGGAAGCCATGACCTAGTACTTTGCGCCATAAAGTGTTGTGGTCTGAGATTATAAAAACATTAATGACTGATCAGACGCGGTCCTTCATGAATCTTCTGCCGTTTGATTGACGATGAGTCAGTGCTTCTAAATATGTCCTGCAATGCTTCTAAATACATTTTTATCTTGTAATGTAGCTTGCTAAGTTGTCAAACTGTTCCTCTTAGGTTGCATGCAAACATTTTCAGAACATAAATATTAATCCAAACTCAAGAACAGATTTCACCCATTTAATATGTTCCTCCTACGCTGAAAAACACACATGATTTTGTCCACGAGGAAGTGCTCTCCCTTATCATTGCTATTACTAATAATATTATTATTATTATTATTATTATTATTATTATTAGTAGTAGTAGTAGTATTGTTGTTGTTATTGTAGTTATTATTGTTGTTTTGTTGATTAATTGTTCATACTTAACCTTAATACATTACCCGTAACACCTCGATAAACTAAAATTTTGATATCATCAGTTGCTGAATGTTGTTCAAACACGAGCAGCAATTTAACATGAATAACACAAACCAATGATTTTCTTTGATTTCAGGCGTGTAGCTGGTTGGAGTGTTTCAGTGGCTATTTCACTCTACAGTTCTGTGTAAAACATTACCCATTCCAGTCCATCAACAGCTGTACTGACCTTCAGACTCGACCTCTGTTCAATCCTGCTTTCATCCCCTAATGGTATGAACCACACAACAAGGTCACACGCTCTGTCTCTCCTTTCTAAGAACATCCCAGTTAAAAAAGCAAACTACTTGATTCAACCAACTCAGAAAGTACCCCAACACACACTACTCTCTCTCACACACACACACACACACACACACACACACACACACACAGAGAGAGAGAGAGAGAAGCAGCAGCACCCTATCTTCTTCTATTCCCTCTTCCCTGATTAAATAACCTCCGCTCCCATCGGGGAGGAGTCAAGCTATTTTAGAAATAAATATTCCCTCAGCGGACAGACAGGGCAGACTGATCTGTGTACGTGTGTGTGTATATGTGTGTGTGTTTGTGTGTGTGAGACTGTGTGAGTGTGGGTAAGCTGGTGTGCCAATGTTCTGCATGTCCCCTTGTGTGTCCCTCTGATGCCTTATCTCTTCACAACCCCGGACACACACACACACACACACAGAGAGAGAGAGAGAGAGAGAGAAGAGAGAGAGAGAGAGAGAGTCTTTATCACAACCCGACACTTGGGCTCGGGCTGGTAATCAGAGCAGTGAACACCCCACCCCACCCCCGTCTCCCCCCCTCCTACTGAGGGAAGAGGCACATTCTAATCTCAACTGTTGCATATCTAATACTAATTGGAGTCCCTCTGATGCCTTATCTCTTCACAACCCCGGACACACACACACACACACACACACACACACACACAGAGAGAGAGAGAGAGAGAGAGAAAGAGAGAGAGTCTTTATCACAACCCGACACTTGGGCTCGGGCTGGTAATCAGAGCAGTGAACACCCCACCCCACCCCCGTCTCCCCCCCTCCTACTGAGGGAAGAGGCACATTCTAATCTCAACTGTTGCATATCTAATACTAATTGGAATCCTGCAACTGGGTCACTCTCATTGTTTTTCAAGTATTGTCAAGTCGGGGGGAGAGACATATGAAACTGAAATTACACCCCTTAACGCCATTCACTCCCACCACACTACCACCCTCTCTCCTGCAGCTGGAGCGCCCTTGATTGGATCCTCTCCCTCACCAGCATGTATGTGTGAGTGAGTGTGTGTGTGTGTGTGTGTGTGTGTGAGGCAGCATGTGAGGAGGATAGAGAGATCAAAGCAAAAGATGTTGTCGCTCATAAAACAGACACCAGTGTGTGCATGCAGACACACACATACACACACACACGCGCGCGCGTATGTCCGTTTGTGTTCGACCTGAGTTCTTCACAGTCATCACTGACATGGGCCATAAAGGTCTGGTGAAGGTGAAGAGCAGTGCTGTCCACACAGCTCTGGGCACAGAGCAGACATGAGTGGGTGAGAGGTGACTCCCTGCAGGGGGCTGCACTGTGCCCTGTGCTTTTCAGGAACGAAAAGAAAGATGATCTGTAGATGAAGTGTTTTATGGGAAGAAAGCAAATGTTATTGTTTTATCTTCAATTCAAATTCAACCTGAAGTTGCATAAAGGATATTTTCATATTCATTTTGATCAAAGGACTAGAAAATGACTAAGAAACTGGAAAACGTTTTCAATATAAATATAATATACATAAACATGACAACTGCAGCTACTGTATATCTTATTAAACCTATTTACATACATGTCAAGTAAACATTTTAATTTGTCATAATCAGTGTGTCAGTTCTTCAGTCATGGCCCACATCTGTTAACGTCAGAATGACCTCTGTGACCCCAATGTGTCCAAATGAGCTTTATGTGTAAAGCTATTGTAGTTTCACTTTTCACTTTTCCAGTTTGACTTCACTGGAATAGGTGAGAACTGGAGGAGTTAGTGGGACCGGTTCACTGTATTTCACATGAATGAAAAAAGAATGCTGTATTAGGATTTGTACTTTAGCCAAGATCTTGGATCTTATCTGTAAAGTCCTGATTGGCTCAGATTTAATCAGTCAAATTCAGCTAAATGGAATTTATTCAATGGACTAAATGAATAACCACTGTCACCTACATGCAAGTAATGATGTTGAAGAGGTGATAGTCTGACTTTGATTGCACAGGCTCCAATTTGGGAAAAAAAAAATTTGTATCAACGTACAAGATATTTAAAAAAAAAAACAGCTGAAAGCAGTTGTGAGTTTGGTGGTGGTGGTGCAGATGCAGTATACTGCCACCCCCCCTCCTGTGTCCTGAACATCTCCTGGCTTCTTGCCTGTGGCCACCACCAGCCCACATGAGGATGGAAAGTGAAAGCGACGCAGGCGCTGCCGCCTGTTCCGCTGCATATCCATTAACATGTTGCTTGTCAACTGAGGGGTCAGCACACCTGAGGGAAGCAAAAGCATTTAAGCAAAAAGGGAAAAATGCTGATTTCCAATGTGCTAAGATATTCTCACGCTTAGAATCTTTACTATAAAGCAGTTTTCCCTTAAGAATTATTGATGCCTGCAGCCTGCAGGGGCTCTCTGATGATTAATCGAGTGAGGAAGTCACAGTTGGCTGTTCTGTACCTATGTCCTCACGCTGGAGAGCCGGGAACAGGAAACCCTTTTGTTTTAAGAGGTCGCGGGATGAAATGCTTGCACTAAAACAGATAATCCACATCTGCTAGAAGTCTCCATTCTCCTTGACAGAGGGATAATGCTCAGTACCTGCTGTTATATCTACTGCCATCTTCTCTCTCCGATTTGATCGATGCTGCGGCTCACACTTGCCATTTAACAGATATACACCATTAACTCGACCATGGCATCCAAATCTAACCGGGGGTGCTTTCCAAAGGCCAGTAAGTAAATTGAAATGTCTTTCTAAAGCTTGATCTTTAGTGGCCTTTAAATAGAAGAGAAATATCAAGGCACGAGAGAGAGAGAGAGAGAGAGAGGGAGAGAGAGAGAGAGATTAACTAAAGGAAAGAGAGAGGAGAAGTGAGGAGGAGATAGTCCGAGTAGAGAGTGATAGGGGTCATGTTCATTGCGAGCTGAGGACCGAGGACACAATAAAAAAAAGAGTATACAGAAGAAACGGTGTGAGACCGACTGATTAAAACAATAATGCTTGTTCTCCAATAAAAGTAAATCAGTATGAGATTAATCAGTCATCATGTCTTCTGTCCTCATCTGAGGACACCAAACTGCACCACTGTTATTAGATTAGCCCATGTAGATGTTCATTCTGATAGACATTTGTGATGTTCATAGCTCGGTGAAACAAGTGCAATACATGTATCAGTTAAAGTGTCAGTCAAAAAGAATGTGATTTAACATTGTAGGGGGAAGGATGGGGAGACAGACCCTGCAAGTCATCAAACTAAATATTGCATGCATTTTTGAGGGTTGGTCAAAAAAATAAATAAATAAAAGTAAATATAGAAATGAAAAAACTCCCATGTATGGGGATAAATCAGCAATGAATGAATTCTATTCATGGAGCCTATAAAAACACTGTACATGCATTGTACTGTACGTGTGTATTATTATTTGGTGCCCTAGAGATTCACTGTTGAATGAAAAAATATTAGAAACACACCAGACTCACACACTTTGTAGTTCATTACAGCCTGCTCCAAAATACACCATCCGATAATGATGAGAAAAAAAAAACTTTATTTTCTAATTTTAATATGTTCTTACAAATGATTATTTTAATTAAACCTGCACACAGTAGTACATGTTTATTAAGTATCAAAGAGAAATGTCCATGCCCAGCTGTATGCATTTCTGACTCAGTAGAAACAGTATGAGAATAAGATGCAGGTATTTTTGCTTGCAGCCTGCTGGCAGATATGTTAAAAAAAAACAAAACAAACAATGATGGCAGGAAACTTTAACTGTACTCATATTGAACACTGAAAGAAAACACTGTACCAGGCTGCAGTAACGGTCTGCAGGAGACCTGCTGTATATCTGCAGAGTCAACATGTGACTCACTCACTCTGGAACATGTATGAGGCCACAGCTGAACATGAACAAATATTGAGACGTCAAACAGATGATTTCACTTAATTTCCCTCCGTCTTCATTACTACATTACTAATGCTGTCCACCGTGTTCTTCAATCTTTTCTCATTCTTTTTAATGCCCCCCCCCCCCCCCCGCCCCCAATATTAGATGAAGCAGTAGTGAATGTGGTTTACTTACTAGCAATGAAAAAAGGTCTCAAATGATGCAATGTTGTTTTGGCATTGGTATTACATTCACATGTTCCTAACTTGTTATGCAAATAAAAAGATTTGAATTAATGGTAAATTCTCTCTCTCTCTCTCTCTCTCTCTCTCTCTCTTTCTTTTTTTCTGATGCTGGTCCAGCGTCGTGCGTGCCGGTGATTGTGCCTCGGCGTGCCAGCAGTGGCACGCGTGCCATAGGTTGCCGACCCCTGCCCTATACACTCCCTGTTAGTCACAATTCAGAGAGCGTACAGTTCAGAAAGCATGTGCACAAAATACACAAAGACACACAGAGCAATTAAAAATGCAGCCTTGCATATTTACGTGGCCGTGCACCATATTATAGCACAGCAATGCTGAACAGCTCACAGACCCCCAGAAACCTTGCGTTAGATCCCGACACACACACATACACACACGCACGCACTATATTCCATCCAACAGACTCCTGGGAATCATTC
This sequence comes from Trinectes maculatus, assembly GCA_016785345.1. Taxonomy (NCBI): domain Eukaryota; kingdom Metazoa; phylum Chordata; class Actinopteri; order Pleuronectiformes; family Achiridae; genus Trinectes; species Trinectes maculatus. The sequence continues at coordinate 522,839 of JAFBJQ010000259.1, forward strand.
TCTGATTTACCTCGGAGTAAATCAGAAAATGAGTAAATGTGTCCGCACTGTAGAAAATGATCAGCATTCAAGAATGTAAAAAGCCTGACTATTGTAACATGGTTTCTTTAATACTACCATAATGACCTAAATGATCATGAAATTACCTATTTTGTCATTTTGGAGAGGACCTCACATAATCCTCCTCAAGGACCCCCTGCAGGTCCCCAAACCCCACTTTGAGAACCATTGTCCTAACATTAGTGGGTTTTATGGCTCCCAGGGACAAAATCTCCTGAAAACGTTGTTTGTACTATTGTGTGTGTGCGTGTGTGTGTGCGTGTGTGTGTGTGTGTGTGTGTGTGTTTCTAATGTTGTTGGGACCTAAATCTGTTTACACAGTTAGACTTAGGTTAAGGTTAGAGTCAGGTTAGTGTTACTAGGCAGCTAGTAGTTATTGTGAAAGTGGTAGCTATTCAGTGTAAGTATATAAATATAATGCCCACTGAAATCATAGAGACGCGTGTGTGTGTGTGTGTGTGTGTGTGTGTGTGTGTGCGTGTGTGTGTGTGTGTGTGAGTGCGTTTGAAGAGACCGTCCGTCTTGACGATAGCTCAGCAGGGACTGTGATGAACCACTAGATGGCAGTGTTGTGTGCCACAGAGCAGTATAGTGAAGGGCTGTGCTGCATGAACTCAGTGACATGCCACAGCCCAGTCCAGGGGTGGATGATGAATTACTGCACTATACATGTAGCAGTAGTAAAGTTACCACAAAAGTACTCAGACACTTTATGTAAAAATGTATTTATGTTTATAATTTTTGAAACGAAGTCCTAACAATTCTATCAAAGTGATTAATATGATTACGTACGTCTGTCATCAGTCTGTGTACCCACTACTGATCACTGCCTCTTCTTATTTAATATGCATTAATCCGATAATTATTATTTTGATCAAAGATATTTTTTATTGTTAATCGACTCATTTACTCATTAAGTGAATAATCGTTGCAGTTCTAATCAAACCTGTTCAGATGATCAATAGTTTATATTTATGCATGTAAAGTTTTGTGTTGAAAGTTAATATGATCTCACCGCTTTGTTCTTAAATATGTTACCTTCCAATTATGTCCAGTTTTAAAAAAGGGATCAGGTGCGCAAAGTTTTCTTTTTTTTTACCTTTTAGTATTTTTACTGCATTTCTCTGGATGCTGTGTTGTGTTATTATGTATTGTTGGGTTCATCTCGTATAAAGGCCCACAGAGATCACAGAGTAGCTTAGGCCACGAACTGTGTAGTACACTAAACCTGAGATGGTACAGTATATTACAAGCAAATCGGCTTCATTGCATCAATGTTTTTAACAAGCCTGGTATAGACAAAACAGACACACTGTTTGTGTACATATGAAAGAGTGACTGTGAAAAAACTAACAGAAGCTGCAAGAGCATTTCTGAATAAATAACAGCACACTTTGGCTTTTGATAGATAGTTTCAGAGAGAATTTGCTTCGCAGGCTTTTATGATTATTAATAATGAATAATATCACTATAAAAATATTTTTTATTATAAGTTGCTATAATTGGGTAAATTAGTACACAGGTATTATTATTAACAAATATACTGCTATTAAATTATCCTGTCCAGCTGACAGAGTGAACCTGGAGTGACTCAAGTAAATAGCAAATAACATGTTCCACCTTTCTGTCTGATTTTGAGAGTTAAAACGCAGAATGGTCCGATAAATCTGAACAGAGCAACAACAGAAGCTGAGCTGGTGCTGAAAGGACATCTGAATGGCTCACTTTATTAACACCTATGACTGTGAAAGACAGAATGATGAGAGAAAGAGAGGGCAGCAGAGAGAAGAGATGAGTTGCCTCCAGAGGATTCTCTTCTCATTAGGCTCTTACTCCATTTATTAATAGCGAGTCATTGGGGTTGCAGGGAAATTTCCGTTGCCTGCCACTATGCATGTAGGAGTGATTTTTCTTTCACTCAATTGGCTTACCGTTGCACTATTTGCTCTGGATGTGTGTGCGTTTTTTTTCTCTATAGCAACTCCATCTCTCTTTTGTTTCTCTCTTCTTCTCTCTATCTTGCACACTTCAATGGAAAGCTGTCAAAGTTATTGGAAAAGTAAGACTGGTGTACAAGCTGATAAAAATGTCCTGCTATTGGATGTCAGACATGTCAATAAGGTTTGGGTGTGTGTGTGTGTGTGGGGGGAGTCGGGGGTCGGGAAGGTGAGGGGGGTGGATGGATGGAGCTGGGCTCTCTCTTTCTGCTCAGCTCATTTGGTGTGTTTTATAGGGGCAGGAGTCATCAAAGAGTTGACCTATATTTTTCTTCTGGTTTAATGTGTTTAGTCGTCTTAATGAAAGGAGAAGTTTTTTTTTTACTCTATATTGTATTAATGTCAACAAATGTCACATAAAGGAAGAGAGTAGATCAGTGGATGCTTTTGTGGGGGATGAACTACAACAACACAAACTTTTTGCACAAGTTCCACTTTTCTAAACCTGGGTAAGTGAAAATGTGTGTCATGATGACCTTTGAGGCTGAGCTGCAAACATATACAGACATATACTGTATATGTATATATACATATACAGTATATGTCTGTCAAATCATGTGTGAGGGTCCTAAAGCTAAACACAATTTTCTGAGAGGCACGATGAAGACAGAGTTTAAACATTTGTTATTTTTTTAAGTTTTGCTTCCCGTATGTCTCTTTTGGTATTGTGGAGCATGAAGACAATATAAAGCTCTTTAACATCTACACCTGACAGAGTCAAAGAGTAGCTATGGCTCTTGTAATAATGCAGAACTGGAGCAGGATGCTAAGATGTAACCTAATTTAACCTAGTGTGCAAATATTTCAAAAATAATATATGCACTCTGTTTGTCATACATCAGAAGAAACAAAAAATAAAACTGTCTCATGCTATACCTGATGAAATGCTGGACATCTCTGGTGTACGCTCGGGAGCACAAATGTTGTCGTCATGAGGCTGTATTTGTGTGTCAGGTACGAAGAAAAAACAGGAAAAGATATTATGTAATAATCAAATAGTAGTGAAGTAATCCCTTACATACTGGCTTTTATGAAAATGGTCCATGCACCATGCAGTTAGCAAACAGATGCAGGCTACTTCACCATGGATGGTGTTGTGTACCAGACTGGGATTGACCTGCAATACATGCATTCATTTGAAGAAAACCTAAAGCAACCACAGCCAACCATCTCTCAGTATTCATTCTCTGCTTGAAGGTGAAGACAGACCAGCAGATTCATGAGGTATTACATTCCAAATGATTTTAGTTGTAATTGCAAAGATAAATAAAATCCACAGAAAACATTTGAATGCAAGACCTCATTAAATTTACTTTTCATTGTTTGCATTAAATCTGTACATACTGCCTACTTCTGGGGTTTGGATGTACTCCTGACCACCAAATAGACAGCTGTATTATAATTGTTTCTGAGCAAAGAGACATCAGGTCATCAAGTCGCTTCTACGCCTAACTGACACTAAACATGAAAACTTAAATTTGAGCAAACACAGATCGGGGAATCATTGAGACTGAGACCGAAACACTGGTGACAAAGTGGGAAAAAAAAAATCACAGCATTAACCACAAGCTGAAAGGTATTGCATAGAAATGAGTTTTATAGCTGGGCTACAGGACTTTTGCATATAAATAAACCTCAGTTGCAGTCAAGCCCTTGCCAAACGAGTTTGCATCATGTTGATTAGGCCTATCCTGCCAGATAAACCTCTCTGTATTCCTGTGCTAGCATAAAACAAGGCCTTAATACAAAACGTTGCATTAATCCAATTTGGATGGCCGAAGGTGTGAATGAAAATCTCAGTGTCTGAATTTCTGTTACTGTGGTGAAAGAAGATGGTCTTGATGGTGTCTTAAATCTGCTCATCAAAACAGAGTGCAGGATAGAATGTCAAACCATGTGTCTGTGAAAGTGGAAATTACAGTACGTCCAAAAAAATCTAATCTGGGCCAAATTACAACCACATCATTGTTTTTTTTCCCACTGGAAATAAATCATCAAGCTCTTTTTTCACAAGCTCACATTTGGGTGATGGGTACGAGTAAATCACATATGTTCCATCCAATGTGGCTTAGTAGGTTTCTCCCTTTTTTCTATTAGCAAAGTGATCAGTCAGTAAGGCTGATTTACCCCCCCTCCATTATGTGGCCTTTGTGTGCGGTGTTATAATATTAAGAATAAAATGATAGAATGATACATATCATACAGACTATATGATTCATCAGCTACTTGTCCTAAGGTCATTGAGATCAACAAGAGAAAGGCCACATCTTTTCTGTTAACACTCAGAGACACACAACGCCTTTCTGTTCTCACTGACTTTAACATACAATTATTTCCTTCACTACGTACCTTAGCCCAAACATCATACATGTCTGCACATTAAACTGAAGTGATTAGCATTTTTGTTACTTGCCTTTTCCCTATAACGTGGCTGTGTAAACAGGTTTAGGTCCCTGCAGCTGTGTAATACCTACTACACACTGCAGATACATGCACACACCCGCATCAGGACAAGGGTGGCTGTTGAATTATGTTATTGTTGAGCATGACATGCACGCGCGTGCACGCACACACACACACACACGTAGGCCATCTAAGCGCCCTAATCCACAATCTGTGTTTGAAATGCAGGGCCAGGGTCAAGGATTACAATAAACTCTGATGATCAAATAATGCAGGGATTCTTATTCTAGTGGAGCCCTGATCGTCTTTACTCTAGAATACTCGCCAAGCAGGAGGAGGAGGAGTTAGTGAGGGAGGAGGATGGAGGGGAAAGTAGATGAAAGAGTGGGGCGATGGAGGGATGAAGAGTGGAAGAAGGAGGAGGAGAAGGAGAGCAAACAGTCGAGCAAACAGGAAGAGGGAGATGGAGGAACAACAGACGGGAGAGGAAAAGGAGAATGTGGTTAGGATTAAGGAACAGGAAGTAGTAAAGAGCAGAAAGTGAGATGCAGATATATATACTGTATGTATATATATATATATATATATATATATATATATATAAATATGGAGACAAGGGACAAAACATAACAGGAAAACCAATGGACTCTATATATAGTTAGCATTTTGGATCAATATATGATTTAATCCCCAGTGTATAATGTTGGCATTATTATACCAACATGATAAAGTTGTGGCCTAAATTGTGATGAATCGTATTGTTTCTACCTCACACTAAATTACTAAAGAACATTTCGATTAGATACCAATACCAGTCTCTCTGAACGTAAACAGCAGCTAACAAATATGGTGAGTATATGCTGATTATGGATAAAGGTGACTATTTTGTGACTATCGGTGTCTTTTTTCAGAGGGCAAAATATGAAATGTGAAACGGGCAAGTGAGTGTATACAGTATAGTACACAGAGGAGGAGGAGGAGGAGGAGGACGAGGAGGATGTTGGGAATTCCAGAAACGATAAGAGGAGATGCAGCTTAAGGAGAAGGAGTGAAAAAAGAGTCATACGGAGTCCTGAGGAGGAATCATGCAGTGGGAGGTGGAGGAGTCAGCCTGAAAACACTATCTGTTTCTCCATCCTCCTCCTCCTCCACCTGCTCCATCCAGCTCCTTGTGGAGCCCAGGGCACCCTGCACGACGTGCACCGGCTATCTGCCATCTGCGTGAACCCTGATCTGATAGCAACACTGTGTGCACGTACATGTACATGACTGTGTGTGACTGCAAGTGTGTGATCTCTTCACACAGTCTTTCTCTCTCTCTTCCGCGTGTGCGCGGGTGTTTGTTTGTGTGTGTTTGTTTGTGTACACTGTTGAGATTGTGAACATACTCCATTAAAACACAGTCACGTGTGTATGTAATTGCATGCATTTGTGTGAGTGAGTGCGTGTGTGTGTGTGTTTGGAGACCTGACTCCCCCACTGGGCATTAACATTCATGGAGCTAGCGGGGCATGTCAGAGCCCATAATGACCCCAGAGAGAGGCCCTGGGCTGGGGGAGGGATGAGGAGGTGCTTGGGGGGTTTGGATGTTGATGGGGGCCTGGAGGGGAGGCAAGAGAGGAGAAACTGCTGTACCAAGCTGTCTGCCAAGGTGTGTGTTCCTGTCCTGTGCGTGTTCGTAAATGATGATTGTTGCCGAAACATCTTTGTTATCTAATCAATCTACTTAATCGACAAATTTAGAGACTTTTTGTGACATCGTTCTGGAGATGAATTCATCTCCAAACTTCATCTTTAGAGAGTTAGTGAAGAAAGCAAGCAGAACTGTGAAGGACACTGACAGTCACAAAGCTCACTCAGGTAAGGGTGGTGGTGAAGAGGCTAGCGAATCAGGCTTGGGCCCAAAAGGCCTTTGGACCCAGAGATTACTGGTTCAAATCCCAGTTCAGCTGAAAATTTGTCTGCTGCCATTACCTCCTTGGGCCCTTGAGCAAGGCCCTTAATCTTTTCTAACTGGTCAGTGGATGTAAAAGGTGGGGACAAACAACTGCACTTTGCATTAAACAAGTTAACAATCATATCACACGTATTGCACCTTTCCTTTGTTTCTTGGCTTTTTAATATACACAAGAAGAAATCTTCCCACATGTGTCCCAGTGTGTGCATCTCCTGCATACACAGAGTCAGTCAATGCTGGAATGAAAGTTTAAAGCAGAGTCTAAGGGCCTAGTTCTAGTGCAAACACCTGGAACATCTGGTGGCATGGAGGTGACTGTCGCCAGTGTTGCAGTGTCCAGGTCCAGTGCAGTGGGGGTTGAGCACACTGCCCCTGTGGCAAAGCCATAGAGTTTTGGAGCTCTTGGAGTACTTAAGGTTCATCACTTAACTGTGATTCAGCAAATTTGGAAGCATAAAAGAGTTGTAGTGAAAGAGTGCAAAAGAGTTTCACTGACCATTGTTTCAAATTAAGGACAATAACCTTCAAGCCGACACCTGGCGTCAACCATCCAAGACTAATCCTTGCTGCACCATGTATACAACTTCATAACAGCCTGAGAATATTCTCATTCATCCAGGTCATAATTATCTCGAGGAAATTGAATCGACCATAACTGGAGTTTGGTTAAAAAACAAAATTCTGTGTTCAATTAAATTTCCTTGAGATAACTTCAAGAGCGTCACAATAAGTGTGGTGAAGAAGAAGATTTTATTATTACTATTATTACCTACTGTAGGATAGGAAAAAAAAACAAACAATAAATAACACGTCTTCTCCCAAGATAACTTATATTCTTCCCTACATAGTTATTGGAGCATCCATTTTTAAAAATGTTTTCTATGATCTTATCAATTGCCTCTACCACGTAAAGCTACTACACATTTCAGCCTCATATATCATTTAAATCAAAAGGCTGTGTTTGAAAAGCTGTATGTAACGTTCCAAGAAATGTAGTGTAGTAGTCTATGTAGTCTAGTCTCAAATGGAAATTCAAACAAAATGACATTTGATAAACGTGGCCTGAAAAACCTTTCAGTTCTCTATTTCATGTGTAAAGGAAGGACTGATATATATATATATATATATATATATATATATATATATATATATACAGGGGGTCCTCGAGTTACGTCGGTCACGAATTACGTCGTTTTCGTGGTTACGGCACATCTCCCGTGAACGTCCTTGTTTCGGCTTAAGCGGTTTGCCCCGTAAATACGTACAGACTTCGCACGGGAACTCGTTGGGGAGCGCCCTCTCTGTCTCTCAGCGCGCAGGCCGGCTCTCCAGCACCTCCACAGCTGTGTTTACTTATGTGAAATGGCCGGCGGGGAGGGGGGGGACCATACATTCTTTGTGCCATTGTGCATACATTGTGCCACCAGATGTCGCTATAACACCACCCTACAATAAGAGTTTACTATGGTGAATTGCCTTTTGTCACTGTAGGGGTTGAGATCACGAGTGTAATGAGCCTTTCCTTTAGATTTCTGATATCAACCTTGTAGACCCTGTGTTGTGAATAAACCTACGGTATTGCCACGATCCCGAACCCATCTGTGTCCGTGTGCATCTCCTTACCGGTTGCCGCTGCCGGCCGGCCGGCCATTTCACATAAGTAAACACAGCTGTAGAGCCGGCAGGCGCGCTGAGAGACACAGAGAGCGCTCACCAAATAGTTCCCGTGTGAAGTCTGTACGTATCTACGGGGAAAACCGCCTAAGCTGACACAAGGAAGTTCACAGGAGATCGTCGTAACCACGAAAACGACGTAATTCGCGACCGACGTAAGTCGAGGACCCCCTGTATATATATATATATATATATATATGCATAATTTTTATTATATATTCATGCAGGGTGCTGACTGTGTCTACATGCAAGGTGTATCTTATGCACACACACAGCCCCTAGCTTTGTTCCCTGACAAAACATTTATTCAGCGCATGCACACACACACACACACACACACAGACACAGACACACACGCTCATGAAGCTTGGTGGTCATCCCCCCACCTCTAACCTGGAAAGGTCAGTGCCTTCTTTGATGTTGGCCCCATAGATCACCATTATTACTGTAGTCTATTGATTCCTATGGAGATGAGGCCTGCAGCCGTGGTTTTGGGTGACTGAGGCTGAGGTCAGGGTTTGCCTCCTCTGGCTTTGCTTCAGAATATCAAATCCAGCTAACTGCTATTGCTCAGCATGCTGAGTTTGGGCTGAAGGACACACAGGAACATATACATGAGGCATGAATGCACATACACATCAAATAGATTATACATGTAGTGCAGCTCCAAGGGCTCAGGCAGTGTGGAGTTTAGGTAGGCCGATGCTGATATATTAAATAAGAAGCTGTCCAAAGCCATCTTTGAGCTGTTCTATGAAATTCAAGAACTATACATTCTGACAGCGTCAAGTCCTTACTCCAAGAATAACAAGATTTTTGTTGTTGATGTTCAGCCATCCAAGCGTCTCCAGCCCGGTTTATACTATGAGAAACTCAATTCCTCTGAAATATAAATATACTATAAATATAACCAAACCCAGCAGAAAAACGAAAGATGCACACTCACTGACCTGAAGATCCTGCTAAATATCTGACATTATCGAAATGTGGCAACATTTACAGTATGCGTTCTGCGAGTCTCTCAAATGACACAACGCATTGGGAACCATTATCCCATGTTCTTTATGTCCACACATATGACCCTGACCCACAACCCAGAGCGCGTTGCTACTGTTGTTAAGCATTTTGTCACGATGACCCCCAAGGTCAACTCACTTCCTCTTCCTGCCTGTAGCTGCGGCGGCATCGGCAAGAGCTTGGCGTGAGCACTGCTGCATGCTGCTGTGCCCACATCAATCATGCTCACTCGAAGATGGCAACCTTTCCAACCTTTACTAATGCGCCTTCCTCATTTGCAGCCAGAGCCAAGCTGCTCTGAATAACCCTCAACCTCCCCTCCGGATTGTAACCTTGTAAAGTGTAGAGATATTCAGGTGCTCCGTACTTTTCTTAAAGTACCTTCTTTGTCCTTTCAAGGCAGACTCAAACAGGAGTCTGCCAATGGACAGACACATTGGGACTGAGGGGTTAGCTCTTTGGTAGAGTATTCCGCTGGTTTATATGTACCACAGAAACACAAACGATCAAATGAACAGCAACGTACTGGCCTTGTTGGGTTTTTGGTGAAATCTCTTTGGATGGACTGGAAAATATACTGCAGAAATCCATGCAACCCCCTAAATGAATAACACTCACTAACTTTGGTGTCCAATACTTTATGACCAAATACCACACATTAATGTGCCCATGCTCTGCATGAGACACTCTCTGTCAGTGGTCCAAGTGTGCTGGACTGCACTGCTCATTTCATTCTTTCTTTACCTTGTAACTATACTGTATGCAATTTTGTGTGTCATATATATGTACAGTTGCATATAAAAGCCACACAATTTTTTTTTTAAAGAAATAAATAGTGGCAATAAGATGGTAATGTACAACAGATGGATTCAGACTTACATGGACCTGTATAGGGAGTATATTTAATACATACACTACCTTTGCAGTACATGCAACACTGTCATTTTAGCCTCTGTCATAATGTCCTCCCATTAAAGCTAATGAGACTCTTTAAGAAGCTGTAAAACCCTGGCAGCCATCCTATGATATTGTTTTTAAGTAATATGCACACAGTACATAAAATTTGACTGTCCGCCTCAGTGCTGCTCAACATGTTACACTGAGAGTACTGCCATTAAAAAAAGAATAGCTATGGCACCACAGGTGCCTTCATACATCCAGTGACATTTCACATATCGTAGGGACATTTGCACAGTACATCAATGTGATATTTGCTTTAAGTTCCTCCGGCAGCACAAGGAAGTGTAGTGTTAAGAGTGGCGCTTTGCTCAGATACGACATTTACATTAATAATGAATGTCGGCACACAGTGAACAGAAACACATGATCAATACACACTTTCATTGGCTTTGACGTGACAATAGTTCTTGTCATAAGCCCCTAACAATAAATTTATTTTTCTCTCCCACCTTTCCTTTAGTTCCACCAACAGGCTTAAATCCCCCACTCGTATAGAGGAACCATTCGTTCTGTGAAATGTCATGCAGTTGTCACGACATTGAGCACATTTAGGCTCCCTGGGGAAGTCTTGTGATTTTCATGACCTCGGAGCTTTCCTTTAGTACAAGTATAATGAAATAACATATGGTTAGCATGTGTTGGTGAGTGTTTAATGCCAGCTGTCAGCGTTAAACAGCAAAGCGGAGGTGACAATAAAGGGGAGGTCTTGTCTTTAGTTTGTTGACAGAGGTGATGCATTTAAGCAGTGACGAAATTTAGATTTCAGCGGGGGGGGGACACATGTGGCTTGAGTACTGGAGTGTGTGTGTGTTGCATGGAGGTGTGCATGTTTGTGTACACGCATACGCACATGGACACCGATTCAAGCATTAATGTTAATGAAACCTCTGATATTATATATCAGCTGATATCCATCTAGCTGACGTGACCAAGGCAGAACAAACGGCCAACATGTTAACAACAACTTACACTGGCAGATTAACATGGTCGGCTAACTAGCAAACCAGCAAGTGCAGTTTAAAACCTGGGCTGTGTCCGAAATCGCCCCCTAACCCCTATATAGTGCACTATATAGTGAGCACGCCATTTTGTAGTGGTGTCCGAAACCTTAGGGATCATAGCATGTCCACTATATAGTGCACTCAATGTATCCCACAATTCACCGTGAAATGTAGTGAACATGGTCACTAAACGGAGCAAGATATCCCATCATGCATTGCCAGAAATTCTCTGGCCTGCGCGGAAGTGAAAATGGCGGACGGATGGGAGGGAAATATACATAAATATTATAAAATATTACAAAATACGAAAATAAAAATCACAGGACAGTAATCAAAAGCCTCTGATTTAATAAAAATGCAGTGGTAAACAAACAAGTATTTTGTGAGACGACAATAATGTGGTACGTTTTAATTGTGCGACAGCGATGACGTAATTACCGGCGCCGAGAGTAGTGTCCAAAAGTGTCCGAAAGATTTTTCTGTTGAGCTCACTATATAGTGCACTACATTTATTTTCCTATGTAGAGAGTAGGGAGTAGGGAGTAGGGAACGAGTGAGTGATTTCGGACACAGCACTGGTGTATGGCCAATCACACAAGAAATGGCACTGCCAATCAAGGAGCTTGTGGGCGGTCTCAACTAAGGGAAACAGGCTTCGGCTTGAGCAGCCGTTTCCCGCTTGGTCCTAGTGCTTGCCGTGTCTCTGTTTACTGTAGTGTAACATAGTTTTTGGATGGTAAAAACTGCAGGGGACCAAAACAGCCCTTTGAACATGTCCCCTGTGTCCACCCCAAAATTATAGCCTTGCATTTAAGGCAAAAACAATCACACTTGATGTGTCTTTATAAGCGTTGCTGCTCCTTGTCACAGATTCTCACAACATGTGAAACGCTGCAGGAGGGATTTACAGCATCGTTCCAAAGCGTTTTTTTTAATCCTCTGATGGTTTGGAAGAGACTGTTGTGCCATGTGTTGCTCCAGAATCTTCCATATGTGCAAATTAAACGGTCCAGTCACATCCAGCCATTTTCTTCCTTCACACTTGTTGCTCAGGTATTCCCAGATGACTTTGGACAAGGTTCACTGTGATCTGGTTGTCGGCCTATCACAGGGCCAACACACAGACAACCAGTCACACTCACATTTACACTTATGATCCGTTGACTCTCCAGATAACACAAACAATGCTATAGAAACCCAACGTCACACAAGGAGAGGCCACTTGCATGGGCTCTGGGTCTATCATGATGTAGAAACCAGCCATAACAGGAGCAATCGCCTCAGTGGTGGACAGCAGTGAATTTCTGATGTCTTAATACATGCATGCATACCTGCATATGTGCATGTTTCAGCAACATGCATGTACAATGTGGTTGTGCTTTAGCATATGAGTGCTCTGCTCTGCTCACCTCGTACACGCTAAGTAACAGATTGCAAGTGCATGTCCTTTTTAATATATGCATCCTTTACCCTGCCAGGTTGCCAAATGTAAGTCTTAGTGTGTGAGAATTTGTGCATGCACACACACAGACACAGACACACACACACACACAGACACACACACACACACACACATATATATATACAGTATATATATTAGCGTATGAATGTCAAGCTGCGCCCCTGCTCTTCCGCTCTGACACATGATTTCCCTGGGAAGCCCGCGATGCCACACGAGAACAAAAGGGGACCTGTATGCAGCCGAGCCGTTATCTCCGGCACACGCCACTGTTAATCAAAGACAATTAAAAAGGGCCCTGCCAGCAAAGGCAGCCATGATGATTTATGAATAAATTACAGGACTCATTTGTATGCCATAGATCATATTTGTTGGCCATGCTCCCCCCGTGGAGCTGGATCAGGGTTTCTTCAAATGACTGTGGTGATACCAGCTACAGCATCAGTGCTGGAGGGGCACAGTTAACTGTGACGGTTCAACCTGTTTATGAGAAATACACTGCTCACAAAAAAATTGAAATGAAGGGACCTTGAGTTTAAATTAATAGTGAAGGGTGGACATTTATGTACAAACATAAAGTTAAAGCAAGAACTAAATTATTTATTACTTAGCTTCTTAATAAAAGTAAAAAAATATGTTAATGTCAATAGCTTTAATAAGTGCCAAATTTGGTTTAAGTAAACATTCAAAATACATATATATCACAGATATAGTGATATAAAAACACAGTAAGGCATTTACACAAGCAAGAATTGAAAATGTCACAGTAGGGATCCACAGAATATCAGAAATCCAAAATCTGGTTATTGATCCCCACTGGGAAACTGCATTGTGGGATACAATGTGGAGTGTGGTGGTCAAACGGCACTTCAGTGAATAATTACTAAGACAGAACTGAAAAACTTAATAACTAAAAAACACATACTGTATTCGAGTATATAGGGGTTGTGTATATACAGTATATGGAAATACAGTTTTTCTTAGACTGAGGAAATTTTAAATTTATTACAGAAATCAGTGATCCAGAAATATATCATATATCGGTATTGACAGCATTCATGAAGATGGATGAGTGTCCTCCTGTCCATCTCCCGCGTCATTTTCCCAAGCCCTTGAGATACTTCATCTTCTCCATATGGGTAGAAACCCCCCACCACACAGAGAGAGAGAGTAATTTACCTGTAACTGACAGCAAACCACAGCCTCAGTCTTTAAGGTGACCACTCTTACTCTGACAACACAATGACCACTGCGCTCAGCTGCACACTGTTGTGTTGTACGCTGAAACATCCTGGTCTGATGATGCCAACAAAACCACATTGTCTGCAAAAAGTAGGGAGTTTTTTTTTTCTTCAGGTTCCCAGACCAGACAGAAATTATGTCCATGAGAAGTATTTGCAGTATTGGTGACAAGAGGCAACTTAGTGGAGTCCACATCCTGAACACACACTTCGCGCTGTGAGCGCTGGCATCTCTGTCGTTATACATGGACCAGATGACCCTCAGCAGAAACTCAGTTCCTTATACTCCTGCATTACCCCCAAAGGGTGAGGGTCAAACTACCATGACCCCTAAAAAATCATCCGCTGTTCCACTTCCAAAATTTAATCTGCTTTGTTCCTCTGGGATCCAAGGTTCAACAATCACCCTGAGTCTTCTTTCCAGGACCCTCGTCATTCCCAGGCAGACTGAGGAGTGTATGATTTCACCTTTAATCTGTTAATTTTGTTCATACGATCACAGGTGACATTCGCCATGTTTACGTTCTACAAGTGTTTACTGAATCTGATGTTGTTTGTACAAGCCCACCATATGAAAAATGTAATAAAGATTTAAGATAAGAATAAAAAATGTTCTTGAATAAGGCCCATTGTAGTTTATTTTATTCTGCCAGTTTGGAATAATAAAAATTCAGATGGTACCAAATAGCCACAACGTATCCTAAATTGCAGCCACTACCAATGACTGCATAGTAAAATTTGGCAGCAGATATGCATCCAATTTGTAACACGCCAATATCCAACATAGCAAAGTACTATCTAGAATACCCTTTTTTCATAAATATTACACAAAAAATAATTAAATAAAAAGATCACTAAATTACTGAGGCAAATGCAAAACTGGTACAGAATATTGTGCCAGAAAGAGAGTGAGAAAGAGCTGTTTATGTCCAAACAGAAGGCAGTAAGCAGTTGTTTCATGACCAGCGTGTCTGTGCAGCTGCACTGGATGGCCAAGCAAGCTCAAGAAGATGAAGCTTTATGGTCAGATTTGAGTGCCTCATTGTCTATACATGCATTTTATTGGTGTGACTAAATGCTCCAGATGCTCCTCTCACAGACAGTCCTGCTGTAAAAACCAAATTAATAGCCATTATCATTCACAAACATTTGGGAGGCTGCAAACAGATGGAGGAAGGTTTCAAAGACAAAACTCTTTATTGATAAAACTCAGTAGCACAGCTGAGCAATGAGGAAGGAAGGTCACGGAGACCACAGACCTACCCCTGAAGAGACTGATACTGCTACACTCAGGCGATTCTTTTTTTTTTGATTGAATGAAAGTTTATTTGCCATCACTCAGTCTCTAGTTTGTGTCACGTCGATAGACATGAACGGTTATCATGTCTGTCATGTCTGTGAGTGTGTTGAGACGTAGTGTTGATGTGAGGCAGAACAGTGTATCTCCATCCCCGTGGTGGCTTTCAAAACATCTGTGGAGGAGTGTATCTGACTGCTCAACAGTCCAGATTCTGCTGTACATCAGCATACTTTCTTATGAGTAAAGAATCCTGTACATTATGCACCTCAGTGTGTGCATTTAGTCTCACACACACATACACCATATGCACACAATGCACGCATGCCATTGTAAGCCTGTTCATTTTACGTCATTCATTAATCTATAGTTAATGTTATCAATCTATGTCAATTAATAATTTGGATCATAGTTTGGATTTTACCTCCTCGTAGTGTTTCCTCTCTTTTCTTTTTTGCACACCTCCAGCCAACAGCAACACCTCAGAGATGTATATGACCTGCAAATTACTATTATTACATACGAGCAGTGCAGCACAGAGAACTCCCCAAGTAAATATCAGGCTTTAAGGCCTCGGCCAGACACAATCTATAAAAATACTTTGTCCAGCAGTAAAGGCAGTGCTGATGATGCTTTTATTATGAGAGACATGTGCTCCGAGAGCGACTTGCAAGATGATGCTGAAATGGTGTAGTAGTAGCACAAGCAGAGCAAAGTCATTAAACAGGTGAACACACAGCAGTGATTACACAGCAACATTGACCTAAATATTACTATGACCACTTGTCACCATAATGTGCTGGTCATGTTTTCAAGAAAAAATGGTGTTATTTGTTTTCCCAAAATGATGTAGTTCCACTCTACTCACTAACATAAACCCATTATTTCTTCTTTTGTTCTTAATCATATCCAGGATAGAAGCTTTCATTGAACATAACCAGATAATTCATAAAATAAGCAGCAGTCAGTGGTTTAAAAACTGAAATGATACTCCACCCCCAAAGAGTCCCTCTGAAGCATCAGGTGTCTAGTGCAGTATCAGTGCCTTTAATAAAATGCAACCATTGGACCTTTAAAGGTAGAATGGACATCTTAAGTTAATTGTAAAAAATCTCCGACAGCTGGTGCCATCTTGAGCAACAACCTGCTCGCCTACTCCTAAATACGACCCTGCCTAAACCAGCTGCTCCATCTGACTATATACTGAGCAGAAGTAGTAATTAATAAAGCTCTCATTTGAAAAGGTTTCCTTCTTTCACAGGGGAAAAAAACAAGTCCCCCAGGTGCAGCTGCTTGCTAGCTAGCAGATATGGCAGGATGGATCAGTTGTTTGGTAAATTACAATGCCTCCAGTGGAAAATATCAGGCAGTTACTCTAATAAATGTTGACATTTAGTACAAGCAGGACCCAGTCCACTTTTAATGGATTTATCACAAAACAAGCCAACCGGCTGCATTTAGGCAAAAAAGGCAATTTTATTTCCATTTGCAGATAGTTATGTCCACATTTTGATATGCTATAGAATATATATATATATATATATATTTCCTGGCTTTAGGACACTGAGGGAACATACACTTACACACAGCCAATACAATTAGGAAAAGATAGGTCACCATATTCGGGCATTTTACTGTGACTAAAGGTGTGCAAACACATCTCCAGACTCCACCAGCACAAGACGGGCTGCATTTAAAGAATCAATTAAGGTGGAGATTGAGAACATTGAGAGTGACCTTTCGGAGAGGCAAATTAAAAGAGCACCTCTAGCTTGTGGGAAAACGGGGAGTGGATAAGAGCGGCTGCTTTTGCCTTTTAAATACACTTACAGTCAGTCTTTTGTGGGAATTTGTTTTGTGGGAAATGAATGAGCAGGCCATATGGGTGACATTTACAGAGCTGGCCATGCAAAGGCAGGTCACGCTTCAGTCGATTTACTGTACTGGATGGAAAATTAACTGCAGCCAACGCTATTAATATGGGTCACTCCTGAAGTGTACGTCACTGGACACAGCTAGACTAATGTCTTTGGGGCGAGACATCAATATTAAGTAGTGACCATCGAGAGGAAAGGGGTGGCACTTGCCCCTGGCAGAAGAAACACAGGAATACATACAGTCATCTGTACAAATACTTTATCTCTCTGTGATCTTTTTCGTGCTATTTAATTCCTTACTATTGATTACCCAGGTCCTGGGTTGTGTTTCCTGACGAACCTCTGCATGTTTGGCTGCAATTAAACTTCTCTCAAGAACTGACATGAAGTCTTGACATCAACATGATGCTAAGGCTCTCAACAGGAAACATGCAAGTTGATAGTGTTCACGTCCAGTGTTTTGTCAGCCAATCAGTTCCTTCCCCATAATTGTTATTCAGAGATGCTCCAACAAGCAGGAGGCTCTCTTACCTCAGTTAAAGCAAACTGCATTCACATGTTGCTTTTCTAGTCTTATTACCCTGCTAAACGCATGCGATAATGCACACATTCCTACACTGCTTCACACCACACTACAGTCTATTCGCCTATTCATGGTCTACATGTTCAGAGACTGTTCATAAATGGTAAGTAGTCAGAGTAAACACATTCAGAGTAGATTTATAATTAGAATTGCAATAAACTGATAAATTCCCGATCGTACAAAGCTGCCAAATTGTTCCTTAAATAATTACGACACAGAGTCCACAATAAGTTACCTGAGAATATACAATACATTCAGTCAGTGTAGTCCTCATTCAAACCACAGTGAGATGCCTGGTCCTACTGTTCACTCTATACCACCACACTACTGGTGGGCCACGGGGGCCCGATGCCCAGACTACAGCCTGCCTGCCTGGGGCCTGCAGTGGCAGATGGCCAGGACAGGCTGCACTGAGCAAGGCACTGTGGGTATGGAGAGAAGCCACAGGATGCTGATCTGAACACACACACACACACACACACACACACGTTCAAAGGTTAAGACAGTGACATTGTATTACTAAACTTAAGCTAGCTAGCCAGCTAATCACCAACACACAAGGACAAACAACCAGTTACACGCACATTCACACCTATGGTCAGCTTAGAGTCTCCATTCAAGCTAACCTTACTATGCATGTCTTAGGAATGTGGGAGGAAGCTGGAGAAAACCCACAGAGACACTGGAAGACCTGCAAACTCCAAACAGAGTGATCCCCTGTTGAACTGTGAACCTGCTTGCTGTGAGGCACGAGTGCTAACCACGTTACCACTGTGCCACTCTATCATTATTTAATTTACCCAAGCCTTAGCTCCAGCAGTTCCACTTTTGGACAGCAGATTATCTCTTACACCAATCAGCCTCTGCTTTAATTTACCCAGAAAAACAGTTCTTTTCTAACTAATTTGATTGTTTTTGATTTCTCTTTCTTTCTCTCTCTCTCTCTCTCTCTCTCTCTCTCTAAATCATGTTGTTAATGTGTTGTGTACACGTGGCATCCATTGCACTTCTGTCCATCCCTGAGAGTGGGATCCCTCACATGAGTCTCTGATTGATTGATTGATTGATTGATTGATTGATTGATTGATTGATTGATTGATTGATTGATTGATTGATTGATTGATTGATTGATTGATTGCAGCCAACTCCTGAAAAAATGTTTTCAGTGCCATACAGGAAGGTTTGAATTATTTTTTAAACCACAAAACCACACCAGAAAAAAAAGCTTGTTTGAAGGTGTAATACAAGACCAGTATCTGCCTCATACATTGGCCAAAGAAATCTCTACCCCCACCGCCCCAAAAACACACACATTCACACACAGACACACACATGTACATACACACTCACACACACACACACACGCACACACACAAGCATTACCACCTGCAGGTGGAGAATGGGAGATTATCCTCCTTGTCACAAAGTTGAGGCTAACACATGCACTCAGACGCACATAGCCACACTGAGCTCTAATAAACACAGGGAGGCTGGGTTGCTGATGCACACTGAGCGCCACCTGTGCCTGACACAGAGAGATCGAAGGGCAAAGTCCCGTGTCTCCACAGGGAGGACAGACTGGCACTGGTGAGCAGGTAGGCATGAAGGGAGCCGAGCCCACCCTGTCCTACTGTATCAGCTGGCATCTCACAGATTAACACTCGGATGGGCAGATAGGCTTGTTAACACATGCTCCCATCCACCCCCGCCTACCACACACACACATACACACACACACACACACACACACACACGCACACACACACACACACACACACACACACACACACACACATCTAAATCCTCCACCACAGAGAGCAGATTTCAGGCTCATCGTCTCCATTCTGTCAGGGTGTAGATGTGAAGTGATGGCGGGTGAACCAGAGCAATTCCATTCAGGATTAGCGACACTATCATGGGTGGGAATCGCTGGAGAATAGGAGCCTGAGCTGTGGTGTGGGTTGCTGGGGGGGAAAGGGTTAGTAAAGGTGCTCGGAGGGAGACAAGAGACAAGGTTGTATAGACCACAGAGTCAGGTAGTAAAGATTAAAATGTGTTAGCAGATAAAACACACTGATAACAAGATATTCTCAAAGTTATAGACCCACAACATATAGATGTAGTCTAGGTCTACATTTCTGTTTACCATTGTTTATCAAACAGGCGTGTATAGCTTTGAACTTTTGATGTTGCTTATTATTTTTAATTAAAACAATGAAAATATATTATGGAATGAAGAAACAAAAAATGAAGTACAAATAAGATTTAAGTAAGACATATATTTACAAACCTGCATCGAGTCATCAGACTTGTATCATTAATATGAATCATGCACAAAATATCACTAATGCTGTGATCACATTCATTGTGATGGCCCCTATAAGTCAAAATGAACAAATTGCTTTTAAATTACAGTCCTGTAATCCTGTTGTATAAACATGGAGTATTGAAATTGTACTGTATCGTAATGACATGCAATTGCTAAAGATCCTGTAAGAGTCTGCAGCCACATCAGCTGACTGACACAGAGCCTTTAGTGACTCAATGGGAAAAATCAAAGAATTTCTTTATCTTTCCATATGCATCTGAGATGAAAAGATGATAAATAGTTCCTTGTGTGAGGTGCGCAGGTCATAATCTTGCCGCTGACCAACATGCAGCCTTCAGTGCCTCAGTGTAGTATATCATGCTGTCATCAGAGGAGAGCCTTGTCTCTCCACCTCTCTGCCCCTGTATGTGTGTGCTAACTCTTTCCAGTTGTGACAAGGGATAATGATTGGTGAGTGCGAGATCTGGGAACCCATCAGTTAAAACTATTCACAGTGACAGTCACTAAAAGGGGAACACAGAGGAGAGAACTGCTGTTCTCCTCTCTCTGCCTCCCTACCAGCTCTTCTTCCCATCTGATATCCCCCTTTTCTCCTCACTTATTCTTATCCTCAGTTATTATATATGTGGTGAACACCAACCAGCCCTCTAATTGCATCAATTGGTTAGGTTGAGAGGAAGAAGAAAGTCCAGAAACCAGGAAAATATGTATTAACAGTTGTAGGTTCTCTGTCAGTGGACCATCACCTTATTGTCGTGGAGGGGTTTGAGTGCCCTAATGATCCCAGGAGTTGCGTTGTCCGGGGCACTAGCCCCTGGTAGGGTTTCCCATGGCAAACTGGTTCTGGGTGAAGCTCCAGACAAAGAATGGTCCACATGAGAAGGAGAACAAGGGAACAGTGTACGCTGTACGCCAAGGGTTACCGGGACCCCACCCTGGAGCCAGGCCTGGGGAGGGGGACCATCAGCGAGCGCCTGGTCGTCGGCCCTTCACCTATGGGGCTCGGGTGGGCTCAGCCCGAAGCAGGTACATGGGCCTATCTTCCCGCCGCAGGCCCAGCCCCTTACGGAGAACCATTTGAGCCAAGGGCTATGTGGATTTGGTAGCAGGCCGAGGCGGGGGCCTTGGCAGTTTGATCCCTGGTTGACTAAACTAGTTGTAGGGACATGGAATGTAACGTCACTTGTTGGTAAGGAGCATGAGCTGGTGCAGGAGGTTGAGAGATTCTGGCTAGATATAGTTGGCCTCACCTCAACGCACAGTCTGGGCTCTGGAACAAAAATCCATGAGTGAGGATGGGACCTCTTCTATGCTGGAGTTACCCCAGGAGAGAGGAGGGGGGCAGGAAAGGGCCGGTTCTTAACACCCCAACTCTCTAGCTGTGTGTTGGAGTTTTCCGCGGGGGACAAATGGGTAGCTTCCCTTCGCCTCCGGGTTGGGGAACGGGTACTGTCCGTCGTTTGTGCTTATGCAACAAGCAGCAGTTCAGATTGCCCACCCTTTTTGTAGACCCAGGGAAGGACACTGGAAGGTGTCCCTACCGGGGACTCCGTTTTTTCTAGTGGGGGACTGCAATGCGCACGTGGCCAACAACAATGAGACTTGGAGAGGTGTGATTGGGAGGAATGGCCTCCCTGATCTGATTCAGGTGGCCCCGAAGAGGTTCTGGCAAGCCATCCAGCGACTAAGGAGGGGAAAGCAGCACCCTACCCACATTGTTTACAGACAAGATGGGGTGCTGCCTTATCTGCCCTTTAGACACATTCGCTTCTTAGGAAAGAAGAAAAGGAAAGAGCAGCATTGAAAGCAAATGTGCAAAACGAGGTGACAAAGATGGCTGGATAGTGAAGAGAAGAAGGAGGTGGTGGCAGTCAGTAAGTACAGATGTCTAGCAGTGTTGATATATGAGTGATCTGTGGAAATGGAGGTGTGAGCTGCCAGACAGTGGCTAAGTGATTAGGGACGTGTGGTGTAACCCTGCGCCATATTTAGCCACGGCGGGGCGCCCCGTCTCCTGCCATTTCCCTGAGGCCCAGCGCCAGATGTCGGGAGCTGCTGCAGCACGCCTGGCAGAGCAGGCTGGCAGCAGGGTGGCACAGCAAGCCTGGGTACAGTCAGGATAACACCCCCCGCCACCCCCAAACACACACACACCAACTGCTGTTCATTCAGTTGTGAGCAAAAATACACTCCACTGTATGAATCAGGACAGGAATAATATTGGCAGTTTTTTTAATATCCACAAAGGTTACTGGTTAATCAGTCACGCACTCTTAATTTTTTAATATTTGACGTGTTATTTCTTTGGCTGTAGTATTACTATTAATTATTGTATAATTAACACTTCTTTGTTTAGTTTTTTGTGATGAATACTACAATGTTTATCTGTGGGAGGCCCTGATGAGATATTTACATCTGATGACAATTTTGTGTCAGTTAACAAGTCCTCTTTTAAAAAAAAGAAACACAAGTTAAAGAAACTCTGCGTTCCCTACTTCCCCTGCTCCACCTATGAATACATTGCTGGAGCAAATACTGTAAGGCTCCTTAAGTATGAATTAAATTTACATGTCGAATGTCAACTGAATAGTTTTTATTTTTTGTGATTTGTGTAATTAGTCCCTCAAGTGTGTTAACAGAATTGTATTGTCATATCAAATGATGTTTGTCAGAAACTTTCCGTCTGGCTGGAATCACCTTCAACCCAAAAGTGTACTCACCTAAGCATTTTCCAAAAAAAAACAAAAAACAAAAAAACGAATCACCCTCAAGCCAAAATGAAAACAGACTTACATTCTTAATCTTCCCTCCAGCACATTAAAAAACTAAGTTGTCTGAAAGCTTGATCAGTTATGATGAGAAGTCTTAATTTGCTCTTTGCTTAACAGGGTTTTAATGTTCCTGACGCTGGTGAAAACATTTCATTGCCAGGGTAAAAAAAATATATATATTATCACTTGAACCCAATAAAACATTTTCAGACAGACATCCACACGCAAGGAAAGCACACAAAGCTGTAACTGCCTGATCGCCATACAGATGTTACACTAACAAGTGTCCCCCAGTTAGTCATTCTCTCTCGCTTTCTCTCACTCTCTCTCTCTCTGCTCCCCTCTTTTTTGTCCTTCCATTCTCACTCCAGGACCCTCTGCCGGAGGCTGACCAAGATAAAGTTTTGACTGGCAGGACCATTTGTTTTAATCAGGTGTTTGCAGACGCTTCCTTGACCTCCATTAGTTGAAGTTTTAATTGAAATTAACCCCCAGTACTACCCCAATTAACCCAAGTCCCCCCTGACTGGCGCCCGCCTCCGTCCCGAGCATCTGTTTCAGGACGGGGGAATGGGAGACAGAGGGGGGAATTGGAGGATGGTGGGGATTGGAGGGGAGGGGGGTGCAACCACTGAATATGCAATGTTGTCACCCGAGGATAGGCAGCATCACGTCAAGTGCACGCCGACTGTGCCTCACTCACCATGCCACCCTGGGGGCCTCCTCTCTCTCTGTCCGTGACATCCCAGCAGTGAGCCTACACATGGCTTAGTCTTGGCCAGCGGGAGGTGGAGGTGGCAGGTAGAGGGATGAGCTCAAACATAGGAGAAGAGGATGAAGCTGTCCCACATGGAGGTGGGGGGCAGTGGGGTGGGGGTTAACAGAGGGGAAAGATGGGAAAGTTGGGAAGATGAGTGGAGAAGTAGTCAAGGATGGAACGAGGGAGGAAAAGAGATGGGGAGAGGGAGGGGGCTGGTAATTACTGTACAGTGTGTTTTCTATCTAAAGCCATCCTGCCTGAGATAAGAGTGTGCAGTTAGGGTGCGAGGAGCTTCTGTATGTGCGTGTGTGTGTGCGTGTGTGTGTTCGTGTGTGTATGTGTAGCCCCCAGCACCTGTTTGGTAGCCTGTAGAAGGTCTGGTGTGAGGTGGCTGTCAAAGTGGCCCCTCCAGCTCAGAGCTGAGATGACGTGTGAGAGTGTGTGTACACATGCTGGAGTATCTTTGTTTAGCCTTTCTCCGTCTCAGAAGAGTATTTGTAATGTTAGAGTGGGCAGCAGCCATCTAAAGGAGCACTCCGTCAATAACCTATACATTCAGCATCTGTGAAAGCAGGCTTGAATTAAGTATTTTTAGTCCTTCATTACATTTCCATAACAGACACCTTATTTCATGTCCAACCAAAGTACTGTTAGACCCCTGTGTGGACCTGGGCTAGAATAGGTCCCCATCACACCCCTTGCTGATCGTAAGAGGCAACAAATGGGAAAGGATGCGATGTGCTGTAATGTAATGTAATGACTATGGCAGCAATGCAACAAATTGGATGCCAGCTGCTACAAAATGCCACAGAAGAAGAAGAAATGTTAGATGACACCTTTTAGTATTATTAAAATTCTGAAGAATCTCAGTCGACTCATGGCATTCATGAAGGTAGACGGGACTGCGGGACTGTTTTGTGTCGACAGCGTTAGTTTTAGCCGGCTGTACCTAATTAACTGGAAGCTGAAAGCAGGTTTCACTTGAGTACCCTGTTACATCAGCGAAAATATGCCTGCTCTAATGCATTTAGCAGCTCAGTGGTTACCACTCATCCTTTCCCAACCTTTGGAGTTGAACCATCTCTAAAATATTCTTGACTTTTAATGACTAAACTCTAAATGCTTGGAGTCAACTTTACAGCCATGTTTGTTTTTCTGCTGAGAACAGCGCGGTGATTTAGTGTAAGATGAAACGGTACCCTCACATCCACTGGGTAGACCACAGGCAGCTCCATTAGCTTACCGCACACAGTGAATCAATTAACACAACACGTTTCAGTGGTGTGCATGAAAACTGGTGTGTGTGAATGAAAGTGGGATATTATACAGCATTTAATCAAGCAACAGACACATAATGTTGTGCTGTTCTACAAAATTTATAGTGGAGTTTACGACACAATATTATGAACAAACAGAAAGTATTATGAACCCATAACTCTGGAGAGTGTTACGCACGTCCCGACTACACATGCTCACAAAATGATACTTCAGTATTTAGACCAAAAGAAAACTGTAACTTTAAAGCATAATCATCACTTACCTGAGAAATACAAAGAAAGAGGGGTAAATGCTCCTGTCTAAACAATTACAGCCAATGCCAGGTTGAGGTTTTTGAGTATTGAGTATAATCAAGTTTGTTACCACTCCTAGCATATCCCTTATCATGCTCTTCCAGAATATACAGGAATTGTTGAGTGAGGGGCAACTTATTTTCTTTCTGTTGGTCAGGAAAATAAAATGGGATATTGGAAATATGGTAATTTCCAATCAAGTGTACGTCAAAACTCCCAAATGGTAAATTTACCATATGTTAAATACACTCAGAATACTCCAAAAAATAGATTTTTATTAGACAGTGGATGCCTGCAATATAATCATGCTTTTCCATTCCAGTCATCTCCTTGATACATATTCTTTACACATTCCACACATTTCCCATTGTCCCTCCCATCTTTTATTATTTGGTATTTTACACTGCAATGTGAAAAAACATGTCGTCATTGTTGGAACAGTTACTGAGAGTTGAGGCATCATCTGCAAATACATTCAATAATGGAAGGGGAGAAAAAAACAGAACCAAATTTAAAATGAGGCACAGCAGAACATCCATCCATCCATCCATCCATCCATCCATTCTACTACTATTCCTCTTGAGGGTCAAGGGGATAGCTGGAGCCAATCCTAGCTGTGTATTGGACAAAAGGCAGGTACAAGTCACCAGCCAATCACAGGGCCAACACACAGAGTCAAGCAGTCATACGCACATTCAACAGTCTTCAGTGAACCTAACCTCACCCATCCATGTCTTTGGACTGTATGAGGAAGCTCGTAGTTGTAGAAAACCAAAACAGACATGGGGAGCACACGCAGGGAAACTGGAGCACACACAGGTGATAACAACAACACACTGGTACAAAATACTTGTACATATCATATCTTAAATAGAATATCCAAAATTCAAATATTCAGAGACTTTTATTGTCAATTCACTATATGTGCAGGACATAGGCCTACAAGAGAATTAAAATGCTGTTTCTCTCTCACCTTACTAAAATAAAATAACAATGTAGAACAATGTAAAGAGGTAGAGGGGGCAGGTAGTGTTAGGCAGTGTTCCCTGACCAGGACTCGAACTGAATGTCAAAAAAACCTCTGCATCTTGACTCTTGAGGGAAATTAATACAGAAAGAAGCCCCTGTTTTAATGTAATTGTGCACATCAGCATGTAATTAAAAAAAAGAGTATAATCTCTTTCAGTTGTCTATGTGGTTCTCATGGTGCTAGGAGAGGGGTTTAAGGAAAGGAGTTTGTACAGGGTTGGTGTTGTGTGAAGGATAAAAAAGACAAAGGTTCTGCGCTGGATACTGTCACCATCCAGAGCCATCCCTCATGTAGGACCCCCAACAGTGGCTTGTCCATTGTCCACACAGAGAGGAGCTGTGCCACTGCCAGTGTCTGGTCTTCTGCCAGACTCTGAGGTTAGGGAAAGTGGAGGGGGGAGTTTACCCTTGACCTCTCTGGCCCTCTCCAAGGCTTGACAATTACCTACTGTTGCCACTAATATTACCAGTGAATCTACATGAAGCGTCTCTTTTTTTCAGCTACACTAAAAGATAAAGATAAATATGAAGATAGTTAAGTCAAACAAAATAAAATAATAAAATAAAACAACCTTCTAAGTCACATTTTTGTGTCATTTGCAAAGTATATGAATTCAGTATTCACACATCACATACATCAGCACAAAAGAAACAGCTAAAATAATTTAAAGACAGTTTGTCTCTTCTTAGCTTCTCTCAACAAGCTGAAATAGCTCAGTTGGGAGAGCGTTAAACTAAAGATCTAAAGGTCCCTGGTTCGCTCCTGGGTTTCGGCAGAGTTATGTAACACTCTCACTTTATCTGTATATCTGGCGGAGTGGGGGCAAAGAGATTACACATACGAGCTTGGGACCAAGAGGTCCCAGTTCTGTATTGGCACAAAATTTGGGTGAAGTGCCCCATCCCAGACCTCAAGCCGGCAGGAGATTGGTTCAAGCGCCACCATCTGTCCACTGTTGTCCACCACTTGGGGCCCTTGAGCAAGGCTCTTCATCCCCAAAAGTGCTTCCCAGTGGGCCTTGAATGGCTACCCGCTCCTCCACATGTGTGATGTGTCAGTAAAGTATGATTTATGTGATTGCAATAGTATAACATTGCACTCACATGACCTTAGACCAGAAGGGCACTGATACACCAAAATTGTGCTTCCACCATGACTTTCTTTTTGGATTTTTCCAAATCCATGTTGTTTGGAAAGCAAATCTCAAATGAATCATTCTGGAAGACAGAGACAAGCCTCTTTCTGCAAATTAACTTGTAAGGTAGCTCCTGGACAATGAAAGCAGGACAGACAGTTGGTTATAGTTTAAAGTTGTCAGATCATACATAGTAGGTGTGAACCTTCTTCACAGAGAGAAGTGCACACGCCATCACTATTTAATAGATGAACCCACCTGCAGAAGCTGTCCCTGTTCTTGGAATGAATCCCAATCAGGTTTTCCCATCGCTGCAGCTACATCCATCGAGGAACAAATTACAGTTGGGGATTAGGATTGGGGAGGGGGGACAACTCAGTGTTTTATCAGCGGGGCCATGTTACGTCTGCCGAGCTGCTTATATTTCAGGTAAACATAATCCAGATTTGGTCTGGCGGGGGTAGATTCAATTAAGATACAGAGACAACTTTGTTAATGCGGCCATATCTTAATACCCTGGCCACAGCTTGTAATGAATCTGGGCTCAGGGGTGGGAGCTGGGATTTTAAGTGTGACAGCATCTTATGGTGGTGGCTGCTGGAGTTACAGTCATCAGGTCAAAGCTTGTACTGTATGAGTGAAGATACTTGCAAATACTGTTTTTTTTCCAGGTCTGATTACAAGAGCACAATTTAAATACATTTGTTTCCAAGATAGCGTTTAACAATAACTTTTGCTTTTCAACGTAGCTGGACTGATTGATCAGTCTGTTTTCAAGTTTCTGTTTCAAGTTAATTCCTCGACTTACACAGATGGTGACAAATTAGAGGCGAAAACCTTAATAAATGAACAGCTAAACAATGAATGAAGACACGTCTACAGACAAATAATCCTTCACCATATCCTGAGGACCAAGTGGTGCTTTAATTTCTGCCCAAACTATAAAATAACTCATTCTGGGACCAGAACCTGTTTTCTGTGACTTCAATTATAATTATATAGTATATATAATCATATTGATGTGTTGCCATCGATCAACTACTCTAATCTAGCTAATTTGCTAATGGTGGGCATGGATTTGGTTATATAAAATAATTATTGGACATATTTGGACCTATGCTTTTATCAGAGAGTGAGATAAAGAGAATACTATCAATTTCATGCCTTAGAATTAAGTACACAACTGAAGGCAAGGAAAGATCAGCCAGTCTTAGGATAGACTGGAATCAACATCTGGCTAACAACCAGATGCATTACCTCCGTCACATCACATTTTACAATATCACGACTCATTACATTCTGCCCTGATTTGTCATTTCTTATGATCAGTAAGTTTGTGCGAGGGACCAAAAGCTCATGTAAACCTATCATCCAGGCTAGCTGTTTCCCGTACAAGTCTTAAGCTAGCCTAAGATAGCAAAGTCGACAATATCCACATTGTTTAGCGATGAGCGATTCCCAACATAGATGTCTGAAACATTTGAGGAACGTACTTGTCTACATGCTTGTATGAATGTATTTGTATATGTTTATGAAACCTCTTAATTCTCAGCGAAGAAAATAAACTGATAGAGAGGAGTAACAGTAAAGTCACTGTTCTTGCACTAAATTACTGTTCTATCTGGCTGTTATTCATCCTATTCACCTTGCGTTTGTTAATTCATGTAGCTCCATTTAGTACATTTAGTACATAGAATCTGCACATCTTCATTATGTTTCCCACAAAACCGATTTTGAGTTTAGCTGAATAACAAAGTCATGTTTAAAAGACAGGGATGGGAGAAACCAGCCGAGGTGTCTAGTCCAAAACGACTTTGTCATTTTAATATGCAGCAGCTACACTGGGACAGGAATTGACTAGTCTAATTATTTTATGTCTATCTCTGTTAATGTAAATAGCAACTTTTCCAGAAGCTAATACACTCTAGCTGTCAGAACTGTCTTTGCCTTAAAAGCAGCAGAAATTTATATTTTCTCACCCACTCTGAAACAACAGCTTGATATATTTTAGTGGCCAAATTGATGGTTTGACTGTTTTGCTCTTAAAGTCTGGGTCACAAACTCCGCAATCCCTGCCCAGTATCAGCAAAGAGACAGCCACCCTGAGAATCATGTGGTGAACAGACGGCCTAACCAGAGCATATCTCATCCCTCCGGATGTTAATATTTATTGACGGCACAAGGCTGGTGTTAAAACATTAAAAAGGGGATCGGGAAGAAGGGCTCTGCGGACTTAAGCCCTGGGAGGCCATGCCGACTCAAAGTCTTATTCAGATGATGTGCCGTGAGATGCTTGTCCTTGAAGAAAGGGAATTAGTGTCTGTAGAAGTCAAAGAGAAAATGGGGAGAGAGAAAAAGAGAAGGGGGGCTGAGAGAGACAGCGAGGGAATGTGTTTGACAGAAAGAGGTTTTATACTGTATGTGCGTGTACAAATGTGTGCCTACATGGGTATTTGTGCATATTTCCATGTATGTCAGAAAGGGAGAGGGCAGCAAAAGCATGATGTCTTCACACGGGGCGAGATGATGCTAAGAGCACTGTCTGGTACACTTTTGTACCAGACAGTGTTACCACAGGACCAGACAGACAATCCCCTCTTCAGGAAACGCAGATCAAAGCAGATTTAAGAAGTCAGGACTTTTTCCGTGTGGTTCCAAACAGCAGTACTCTGGATTCAGATCAGTTAGGAGGAGTGACGAAGCCTTGGACCTGAACCAAAACCCCAAAGATACCAAAATAAATTACTGGTCTTTGGTGATTTTTGGCAATACATTAGTTTCTGAGTACATTTGTGGTGAGAAACATGCTTTAATTTTTCTTCATTAAGAATCGAGTATTAGCATACGAATTTACGCTAATACTCGATTGAATAACCATTATGTTCCTCTCTATTCATTTACCCTGGCATTATGCTCATGAATTTCAGTTGGAGAGACCAAGCAATCAATAGCAAGTGATCTATCTATCATGCCAAGGTCAGTTTGATTGCAATGATTGCCAGCAATTAATTAAACATTTTTCACAATGATCAGAGAAACACAATATGGCAGCTTAAGAGTCTTTATTGTTGTAGGCAACATGTACGTGTTTAGTGGCCTAAATTATGCTTGTCACTATTTTTGTAACACCATTTTTTCATGTAGCCATAAAGCTACGTAGGTTTATAGGAAAATGATGCAATCGTTTTGCTATTAACATTTCTTTATGGACTTTTTCAATGTAGTAAGTTGTTTTTTGTGCTGCTGATGACCTCCCAAATTGGTATGGTTACAGTTTAAGCACATTAGAGACAGTTGAAGTACAGATGAAGATGAAAAGGCTGAGAGAGATAATATAATGTTTGGCCAACACAATTTAAATTATTGTTAATATTATTATTATTATTATTATCACTTGTCACAGGGTTAACTGGAGTAGTTACACAATGAAGTAGTAAGATGCGAAACTTTAAACCGCATTGTCAATAATGTCAAGAACCATGTAAACTATGTCAGCTACTTGAATGTAGAGTCCAAATCAAATAATTTTATTGGTAGACAGCTCTCTAACTTTACACACAAAGCCCCACAACAAAACAACAAATCAATGAGTGTTACAGTCTGAGCACTTTATATGTTTTGGTGTAAACAAGTTAACATTTGAACAAGCATGTGAAGCTACAGAATCACATACCTGAAAAACCACTTATAGCTTGTCCCTTTCCAGTGAGCAGCATAAAGGAGTGTGTAGTATTGCTTATTTATACATGTTGTAAGAGCACGCTGGCCAAAGAGAGTGAAGAATGTGTGTTCTGAGCACCAGGTTAAGTTTCAGGTTAAACTGCTGGCGGTAAGCTGCAAATGTAAATTAAAAGTGGGCTGAGTCATCATAAATGACAGCAGAGAATGACTTGCAGTTGGTGTGTATTAATTGAACTGTGATAGGCTTCCCACAGCTCTAACACAAAATCCCCACTGAGCAGACTCTGGCTCCAAATGACATCATCAGTGAAAGTGATATTTGGCTAAGTCCTTGTAGAATGGGAGGAGGAGATCCATTACCCATACATTCATTATCAATATCTTTAGCCACACATTACAATTATGGAAACATAAAATATATTGTATTCTGAGCACAAACAAATGACTCCCTGTACTAATTGAGTAAATCCAGACCACTTTACGACACACTGAGACCAGATTAAAAGTAAACAGGGTCAAGTTCATTATCTGTACTAATTTTGTAATTCTACTTTGTAAGCTTTTCAAAATGTGTATTGTTTTCTTAGAATATTGACGGATGGTATTTCTGACAACATGCTATTTTTATCTATAATGAAATGTGCCGATTTAAGTGTCCTGAAGAATAGTTTTTATCTGAACCACAACAAATGTCAACCACAAATATATTACATTAGATACATACCACACTAAATGACTAATCTTTTTAGTTACCACCCGCTGGTCCACTCTCACCCCTTCTCAGGATGAACACCACACTCCACTTCATGTGTCAATGTACTTCCAGAGCACTCCGTAGAAAATTATGCCAGGCTCTCCCTTATCCCCCACTGTGAGGTCCCACATATCCAGCAGAGAAAGGTCAGAGTCCCACTCTTATATAATAGCATTGATGTTTTCCTCTGCTCTCCCCATGTGGGTTATCCATTGGAAGTGTAGCAGTGGAACATCACTTCACCTTATATGACAAAAGAGGCCATAACATGGAAACAGAGGCAGATGCCAGGTATTGGCAGAAATAATTTAGTGCGACAGTTTGATGTATTGTGGTTTCACAGAAAGAATCATGAGAAAGATCACATATGGCAGGAAAAAGAGGGGGAACCTTCTCCATCCTACCTCTAGCGCCCAATGAGAAAGCAAGATCGAGCGAATTCATTGCGAATCATCTGTTTCCAGAGCCCCCACCCTAACCCTGCTCACGCTGCTTGTAACCTGTAATCTGACAGATTAATGGCAGAGCATGAAATGCGGCGTTTACATCGACAAAAGTTGAACGCTGTCGGAAGGGAGGGGCGGGCTGGCTTTGGCACATGGATTACGCCCTGTGAAACCCCCTTAATGCTAGTATAATTTGATGGAGCTGCCAATTTGCTGTATGCGCACTCTCTCTGCACCACTTCTTACTCCTCCTCCCCCAAACCAAAGCCGACTTTGCCGCAACACTTCTGAGGAGGATCTGAAGTTTGGAGAGGCGGAGAAACATGCTGGGAGGTGGAACGAGCAGCCACAGATGCTGCCTGGGATCCCTACCTCCCCCCAGGCTTAAGATCAGTGCTAATGTCACTGCGGAATTTATGTCACGTCTGGATTTGCATAATGTACTCACTGAGGCAAAGGTACTACAGGTGTATATATAGACAGCAGGAATTCGGTTGTTACTGGTACTGGATCATTTCAAAGTTGCATCTCATTGTTCTATGCTCACATCTTTTAGTTTTATACTTTATACTTGTCCCCTTTCTCAGATGTCTATACACAATACAGCCATAAAAATAAAAATAAAACTTTGTCATAGAGCGTAGATTTAAATGTGAATTATCTCAGTGTCTGATTTTGATGTGTTCAGTGATTTGGTGTTGATTTTGAATAGTTTTTAACCAAATGCTTTAATACTTAACCACTGACTTGCTGCACTATCATACTATTCTATAGAGAGGAATCCAAGCAAATTGCACTTATTTAGAACATTTAATTCCAAACAATCTTTAGCACCTGAACGTTGTTGGGAATGACTATTCATCAACGGAAGAAGAATAATATAGACACAAATTGTTGATGATGACTCATCCTTGTACGGTAGGAGCATAACATCTCATCAATACATTCATCACCCCCCCTTAACAAATCAAAAACTATTTTTCTCACCTCAAGTAACACTGTGGTCTTTCCGAAGTTC
Organism: Trinectes maculatus; assembly: GCA_016785345.1. Classification (NCBI taxonomy): domain Eukaryota; kingdom Metazoa; phylum Chordata; class Actinopteri; order Pleuronectiformes; family Achiridae; genus Trinectes; species Trinectes maculatus. The sequence continues at coordinate 555,860 of JAFBJQ010000259.1, forward strand.
ACATTTTACAGTATTTGTGTTATGTTTTGTCCCAAAAAAGGATTTAGCACAGGACTTGTATTATATTGAGGAGCAGGCCTAAACAGACCGGTGTTTCAGTGTTTAGCTGTGGCTCAGCTGAACAATTATCTCGCTAAATGTTAAGCGACAAAGCAGCAGGCCCAGTGTTGTCACAAATAAGTGACACAGACACGCTCGATTTTCACAATTGTCACCGTTTGGCTCTCGTGCTATTGTTGTTCTTGTATGTTTGGACTGGAAGCCAGAGGACAGAGCACTGCTTTGCTTGGATGTCCTCATTACCTGAAGGAGGCTGGCGTCTGTGAGGAGTGCAGAGGAAAAACAAACAGGGATTGGAATCAGGCAGATACTCTGTATGGCGGAGGTTGGGCAAAGGGTGAATACCTCTGTGTGAGAAGACACTTTACTGTTTGATGGGGTTGTCCTATGGTGAGTTAGTTGTATGATGAGGTACAGATGCGTGGAGCAGATTAGCGTAAGGAGACTGAACCAGCCAGCAGCAAACTCTAATTGACAAAAGACAAGGATGAGATAAAAAGGTTTTTATCATTTGAGACATGGTAATGCACAGGGCACTGTCTGAACCTCTTTTTTTCTTTTACTCTTACTCATGATATCATACAAAAACCAAAACAAGCATCAGCACCAATGATGCGACGCCTTGTCCCATATAGTGTGTGTATTTGAGATGTACAGGGGTATGAGGGTCAAGGTTACAGCAGGTCAACATCAACACGTTTTTACCTCTTGAGCTATATCACCATTAGGACATGGCTGTCTAAGCTAATCATACACCACACACACACGCACGCACGTGCGCATGCACGCACGCACTCACATATACACACGCAACAGTCGCTCTGTGTCTGTGTGTGCGTGTGTGTGTCTGTGTGACACAAGTAGAGGCAGGTCAGATCCAATCAAAGCTGTGTAGTCCTGTTCTCTGGCTCACCACATCCCACCTCCCTGAAATAATACTCATAATTCACAGGAAGGGGGAGGAGGAGGAGGAGGGGGAGGAGGAGGGAAGTGGGAGGGCGGACGAGTTTGCTCTTTAGCATCATTCAAAGGACATTTCCAAACTATCGCTCAAAATGACAGGGAAGCACACGTGTGTGCGAGGGAAAGAGGAAGGGGGGGGTGTGTGGTCATGGTGGGGGGGTGGGGTGGTGGAGGCTGCACTCTGAACAATCACACTAATTCACACCTCCATCACCAATCCCTTCATCCTCACTCCCCTCCTCCCTCCTCCGAGCCCGCCAATTAATCGCAGTGAAAACATGTCTGATTGAATCTTTTCAAGCAAATCCTCGGGCCTGGGCTTTTGTTGGTCCACTCCTTGTCAACATCTATTATAACATGCCTTTAATGCTCCCGCCCCGGCCATCGCTCCTGCAAAATATAGAGTGAGAGGAGAGAGGGAGGTGGGAGGAAACAGAGGGAAGGGGTGAAACGAGAGGGGGGGGGGGGTGGAGGGGGAAAAGAAAAATCCTCTGGCGCAGACTGATCCCGCTGTCTTCAACTTTAATCAGCAGTATGCTACACTGCTCCTCATCCTCCCTTTCGTTTTCAGTCCCTCTCACTGTCTGTCTGTCTCTCTCTCCCTCTCTCTCTCTCTCCTTCTCTCACTCTCTCTCTCTTCCTCTGTCTGGCCAATAATGGGCTGCTTGTAATGCAGGAGGCGAACTCCACATCAATCATTCGCCCCAATTTTCACCCCCCCCACCCCGCACCCCACACACACACACACCCCTCTCACCACTACCACCTCGTCCTCCACTGCAATAAATATGCAAATGAGCAGGAGCCAGTCATTGGTAATTTCAAGCTCAGCTCACTAGTGTTAAAAAAGGACACAAATGTATTAATTGCCAGCGGCCGGAGGAATCCCATTTTCTGTGGGCATTGATTACAAAATTGTGTGTGAGCAGCTTTTTTTCTGCAGCTCTCTCTCTCTCTCTCTGTGTGTGTGTGCGTGTGTGTGTGTGTGTGTTGAGGTGGAAGATGGGAAAAGACAGAGACAGGGTTGGTGATGTCATACGCACATAACCCCTGTGTTTATCATCAGCAGTGATATCTCCAGCTGTGGTGTGCGTCAAATTCTTATTCACACAGAGTGGCAAACATTTGAAAAAAGAATATGCTGTCTTTTTCCCAATTTTATTGTTAGATGATAGTCAGGCTTTTTGGCAGATGCACACAGTCGAACGCACATACGCAACACATGCAATCGCAAACCACCACACCTTCTCTCAGTAAAAAGGGAGTGTGCATGTTTGCTGCACAGCTGGCTGTACTAATGTGAGATTATGTTGCGTGGAGACCCAATTATCCACAATTGATCCCAAACACCTCCTACTACAGCTCCAAGAGCAGCCGTGTGTGTGTGTGTGTGTGTCTGTGTGTCTGTGTGCGCGGGGGGTTGCATGTGTTTTGTTGCTGCATAGGACTTGCCTCCATAGGAGAGAACCCACATGGACATGGACTTGCAAATGCAGCGTAGGGGACGTTTCCCTCAAGGTTAAAGATAATTTGTGTCATTTTCAAGGTGGGATATTATTTACTGTGAGTTTGTTTCAACAAAAGAATGAAATTGTCCAATGGCTCTCACATGTAAAAATCATTGTCCTACAGAGATACCCAATGCTGAAAATCCATTTTGAAAATCAGTGCAGCAGCAGAGATGAAAACATGAGATTTATTTTTTCCATTTGTTCAAAGATTGTTAATCAAAGTGCATCATTCATAAATCATTCATATAAATAAATGGATTTCTTACAGATATTCCTATACAAAGGTTGTGACTACACCCACTGGAACATTTTTGTGACCATCTATAAACGTTTTAGCAAATAACTTTCACCACTTTTCATCATCATACAGACTGAGTTTAAAATTCCCTCACCTGACTGACTCCTTATAATAATTCCTGTTGGTTTTTAATGACTTTAAGTCTGTTTTCCTGACACACAGTTCAGCACGACTCTTGAACTTGCGTGAACTTGAGTCTGGCAGTTTAATCCTCTGACTATTATTCAGTCAGGAACTTCTCCCAGGAGACACTCTCCACTCAGTAACGTTGCATAGGATGAGACCAGACATCAAATAAATGGGAATAAGTGGGAATAAATTGTTAATAGACTCCTACAATGCAATTAACAGACAAAATAAGTGCTCACACAGTTGTTGATGGGTTTACAATTCTATATTTGGCAAAACATTCTGCTGTGTCTTGCTGATAGTGGCATTCTGGAGGTATACTCTGATTACTGTCCAATACTGCTACTGCAGTTTCCTGCAAACTATCACATGACCACATTTCTGGCTAAGACAATACACCAAAAGGATTATTGCATCATGTTTAGTTGGCAGTTTGTACCACAGTGACAAACTCTTTGCACATTAGCATGATAGCTGTTGCATGTTGTTACATTTGCATGTATCTATGTGTAACGAAAAATAATTGAAAATTTTACCTACAGTTGACTCTCATTCATCCTCTGGAGACCTTGAATGTCAGTTCAGCATATCATGTCAGATCAATGAACACTCGAAAAGATATTTCAATTGAACTAAGGTAGTGGTCCTATACTTTTTTCTCTTGGCTGATACTACTACTACTACTACTACTACTAATAATAATAATAATAATAATAATAATAATAATAATAATAATAATAATAATAATAATAACAAAGTTTATTAATTCTGGAAAGGAAATTACATCACTGCATTTTACCCTTCACACAGTATATAAGCATAGAGAACACAGGCACTGAACAGTCATACAAGGTGCACCGGGGGGGTTTGAACTGTCAACTTCTCGACCACAAGCTCGCCTCTGAAGCCTCTCAGCCACCACTCCCCAAAATATCATGACCCCGACGTGATTTGAACACGCAACCTTCTGATCTGGAGTCAGACGCGCTACCGTTGCGCCACGAGGTCTGCTGTTCCTGGCACCGGAATTAAAGAGATGGTTTATTACTTTGAACATTGAACTTCAAATAGCAAAACTGGCTGTCATTTCCATTTGTAGTAATGTTCTTCTGTTCCACAGCTACTCATGTTTTCAATTTTGAGAATTTAAGTTTTTGGCACTGGCAACATTGGTTGCATGTAAATCTATGATGTTTTAGTAGGAGCCTTACCACAGCACTGGTGTAAACCTGAGTCGCTGATGTGATTGGCCTCCTTGATCTTTGATATTTGAGGTCACTGTAATATGATTGTAAGTGAAATAAAATGAAAAAAAGACTGCTCTTTCCTTCTCAACTAGGGCAACTCCAAATGATGAATGTTAGGGTCAAACTAGTAAACAGTGAAAGTTTTGTTGCCACTTTCATACAGTATAGTCGCACACAGAACAGCAGCCAGTTTGCCATCCAGCTTCTAAAAATGGATGTGCAGGCAATATGCATGATTATGTCTGCATATATTTATGCATAATGTGCTTCTGGATGTATTAGTATAGAGTCTATTTTTGTTTATGCCTGCCTATTAGCTTTTCTGTACTTCATAGTGAATACATTTGCCCTGACACAAACCCAGTGCAAATGAATCTTAGCTTTACTGCTATCAACCAGAGGGAACCTCATTCGCAAGTCGTACACAATGTGTATACACACATACACACACACCACAATATAATAAAAATAATAAATCGACACAGGTCCGAGATGGTGTCCAAGGAATCTCATCTGCCCATAAATTATGGCCGTAAACTTTTGCTGCCATGCAGCCTAATTAATTCTCATGCCATTACACAAAAGGAAATGTCGAGTGACAAATGGGCGCAGGACTTGAAAGCTGCCAGGTCTGCAAAACATTTCCCACTCCACTTTATAAGCAATTTTACTGTAAATCATCAACCAGAACTGGCTACTTTAGGAAACAGGACGACATGGTAAGTGAAGTGATGAGTGAGAGAGACAGAGAAACACACACACACACACATACACACACACACAGACAGATAGAGAGAGAGAGAGAGAGAGAGGAAGGAGGAGTACAGGAGAAAGTCTTAAGCAAAAAAAAAAGAAATACAGAAATAAATACTAATTTGATATAAAATGCTGAGCTTTCAAAAATTTGAAAGTAAAAGTATTAAACATGAAATGCACTGAATATAGCTAAATAGTAATATGAATATGAATATTTTAATATAATAATATAACTAAACACACACGTTAAATATAAATACAAAATGTAAAATTATTGTGAAATAAATCAAATTCAGTCTGTTTACATTTTGTCTACTGAACACTGACATTTTGCAACCTGGGTCTTAGTCTCTACTTGTAGCAGCTCCACTTCCATAGGGACCTTGGTTATTGTGACTGTGAAACACGTATACAAGCAACATAAGCTATACAATCTGTCCAAATAAACTGCTGGTAGTGGCCCTTAGAGCCCTAAATACAATTAATACAATACAAATCAATACAAACACACAATAGCTAGAAACTCTACTGAAGACTCCCCCCTTACTGAGTGTGTATAGTGTATGAGTGATAGTACAGTGTGTATACTGTGTCCATGGTGAGGTATGGCCTGACATTGGCAATTACTTAAAGAACAGCGGGCAGAAGCGCTGGGACGTGCTCAGTACATTTTAGTGCCAAGCTGAAACATAGTGCTGTTGTTGGTACAAAGGTCAAGGTTCATTGAGATCATTAGAAACTGCATTGATCTGAACTCCACTCACATTGAACTGCCTGTGAGTGGATTTGTGTAAGTCCAGTTGTTCAGGGTTTCCTCCCACTCTGCCGATTGCTTCTGGCATAGGAAAGGCAAAGAGGAGGGGACTGGATCTAAGAACACTGGTTTCAGTAAGACAGCCATTAGTTTGAAGCCTCATGCTGAGCAATTACCACAGGTCCTTACGACTTTAGGAAGTGGCAGCTACCATTATGACAGTGATCCGAAAGTGAAAAGCAAAAAAAAAGCTTCTTGTTGTAGTAATGAGCGATGGTACTGTACTTTTCAGTCAGACAGATGTTATTGATTTATGTTGCAAACAACTGTTCTCCTCTGATTGTGCCATGTCAGGACCCCACAGTGCAAATGCAGCACTCGTGTCTGTCTCAACAGACTCATAACCTGTTACGAGGTAAACACTCAGTTTTGAAAACGGATATGAACACTGAGCGTTTAAAACAATAAAGACGCAGCGGTGGACAACCACAGCCATGTCAGTGTTTATCTCTGTGCCACCTTTAGCCTTACCGTGTCCTTGTTGCACCGTGTCGTTGTTGCACCGTGTCGTTGTTGCACCGTGTTGTTGTTGCAGCCTCTCCTCTTACCCTGCGTTCATTGCAGGGCTGCACCTAACTGTGATGGAGAGCAGCTCCTAATGCTGGAGGAAAGCTCACTTTGACTCTGCATTGATCAACACTCGGGGCTGATTGGGGCCAATGCAAATAACAGGAAAGTGACGGACAGCGACTGGACTGCCTCAGCCCAGTCGTGAGGAATTAGCCTGCATGCGTCTCAACACACACAGACCCTTCATCAATGTCTGTGGACCCTGGGCCGATTTGAATGTGACTGAGGCACTCAGCAAACCTGACAGTGACGAAGGAGGCCCATTGGAAACCATGGTTCAATGACTCATTAGGGTGGAAGCTACACGCAGTGTTTTCTGCATTTGATGCAGCATGGGCCTTTAAAGACACTAATTGGGGTGTAAATGTGTCCTTTCTCTTTGCATCTGTTTTGTTTGTTCTTATCTTGTTTCTAACATGAGCAGCCATTAATCCCAGTTTACACTTTACAATGCATTTTGATACAAATGCAACGAGTTAGGATGAACAGAAACTTTAACATTTTCAAACAAAAAAAGATAATTAAAAATAGTCTTGGTTTGATGAGAGCTCCCATTGTGATAAAACCACAAACAATGCAATAGCTCTCGGAATTTGTAACAAGATTTATAATTACTTGGTTTAATACATCACCCTACTTCAGCATAACTGTGCCCCAGACCATGCTCAAGTAAAAAAAAAAAAAACATTCTATCCAATCTTGTAATGTACTGAAATTGTTGGATCCCACTTTCCAATGGTGCAGGTAGTTGAGGTAGTGCAACAGATAACAGCCACTTCTGACAATCACATAGACGTAAGCAGGACTGACCAGGTTTGTGGACAGACAGCACCACGGCCATGTTTGAGGAACAGCATCATTATGCCGACGTGAAGGATTAATCACCCTGAAACTACAAAGTCATGTAAAGTCATGTAAAATCCACATCCACACTGCTGTAGTCTAAGGCGCTTTTTAAATTTTCTTCCTTTTTTTATTTCTCAATGTTCTTTAACAGTAAAACAAACCATGAAACGAAGGTCACATGACTGCTCACCTGCGTAATGTCACCTCAATGAGACTGATCCCTGATGTGTGGCATCTTTTCCATAACAAGCAGACAGTAGTGGTAACAGAGATCACGTAGGAAAAATGCTTTTTAATTCAACAAAAAGGTCTGAAGCTCAAAGAAATGATGTCAACTTGAATGCCTACACAGCCTTAATGCCGGAACCACCTTCATGTTCTATAGAACTAAGAGATTGTAGATTATACACTACTGTTTCGTTGCATTTCAAGTCTATGTCACTATACCTCTGCTCTCATGACTACCTGACTTCATGATGTTAGTCAAAAGGATGGGACAGTGTTTCTGGGTAAGCACATGTGTTACTACACCTCCAACAACAACAACAATGACCAAGCACAGTCACCTGACTGTCCAGTCAAATACAGTCTTCATATTTACGATGTGAACCGCTGAGGACCTTTGGTGTGTTACTTGCAAAATGGAATTGAACCACCAACCTTAATCAACGGATGTGCCATAAGAACACCAGAACTTTTTTTCATGCAGAGCCGCGGAACACTGAAGTGGAACAGTGGCCATTTGTCTTTGTGGCCTCCCCTCACTTTTAATTTTAATGAATTATTTTCTGTGAAATTCCGGCAGCCTATCTACTCCATTATAAACTTTGGCAAGGGTAAAAAACAGGGGGAATTGCTGTCTAATTAATTATTTCCAGCTTTTGTTTCTAATTAAATGCATGGTTAGTCTACTCTGTGAAGGTGGGTGTGTCAAGACAAGGCTGTTTTGCCGGCACAGGCAGTCACACCCACGCATCTCCAAGAAACATGATATGCAGCTGCACAACAAAGCAAAGTGTGGGAAGGAAACGTACAAGAATGTTCTTGGGTTGTAAAATCAACACACAAGGTGATTTTTCAAACTTCACAACTTGTGTGGATTTAAAAAAAACAAAACTAAACGCTGTTTTTAAGCTCCACCCTCAGACATCTTAATATGTCATTGGTTTTGTTTTGAATGTTGCCCTAACTCACACGTGACTGATACCACATGGGAGAGAAGGGACCCTATACCATATCATATCTTCTAACCATGATTAATGACCACCAACTGTCACGCATGCATCAAGATCCAAGCCATACTTCATGCAGTAACTACAGCTGGCACATACTGACAGATACACTGAAGCCATGCCACAGCATAAACCTACAACAGCATGTTTCAGTGTCTAAGCTATTTTCATTTAAAATTCAAGTACATGTGTTGTTAAAAATGTTCAGAATGTGCATTTTTGGCCAACTATAAAGCTGAAAAAGGTAAACGTGTGCACGGATGCATACATGCACACGTGCACACTCGCAGACGTGCACCTCTATTCTACTGTAATCCGTCATCTTGCCTGTGGTTTTAATTCCTGTTAACTGCATCGCTGCATATGGCTGCATCGTTCATTCTAATGGAATTGAATAACGGAGCTGCTCGGCTGCACTTGCACAGGCCTGTTTTAATTGGAATGAATGTTTTTTTATTCAATAAAAAATGTATTCAGGTCAGTTTTTCGAAGCTTAAGATCTGTAGTATCAGTCAGATTTTCTCTCTATGCAACCATGTCAAATATAGACAGCATGCATATAGGCAAATGCCCTGCAGTATTGTATTAAATGAAAATAGGGAGTGTAATGCAGTATGAAATTAATAGCTCTGATTTGTTGCTGCCTCTGATATTATAACCACATATAGTACAATTGTTGTGATTTCTTTATATCACTGGATTTAAGTCAGCTATACCCACAAACTATGAAACGGAAACAGCTTTGACCTCTTTAGTGGCCTGACTGTGTAGCAGTGGACTGAGCAGGATAAGGCAGATACCCTAGAAGGAGGTCAAAGGTCGAATAAACAATGCTTACTGTATACACATTATTTTAAGTTGTGTCTTTTATAAATATAGTCTGTAAGCAATGGCTAGGAAGTTATGTTACAATAGTGACTTTCTTCAAGAATAAAGTCATTCAAATCTAGATTGCAATGAATAATACAGTCAGCCATACATCATCTTTACTATACCAACCATAGTAACTATGGGGTGCTTATTTATTACAGGAAGTCCCAAGCTGAATTCTTCAAACTTCATGAGAGATGATTTCTGTTTGTATGGGCGTTTGACTCAGTGCAGTATTTTGTGCTGAAGTACAAAAAAGAAGCTTTAATGAATAAATATATGATATAAATACATTTATTTTTCCTAGACGAGTCCACATCACATCCAAAAATGTATAGAACTGCTAATGGACACAATAGAAAAACAGGGCTGTGTTAATAATCAAATTAGTATAGCCCATATTAACAAATTGCAATTTGCCTCATAGGGCTTTCACAATTTATTATTATTATTATTATTATTATTGTTATTATTATTATTATTATTATTATTATTATTATTATTATTATTATTATTATTATTATTATTATTATTGTTGTTGTTGTTGTTGTTGTTGATATCGATAGTAATACTACTACTACTACTATTACTGCTAATAATAATAATAATAATAGTGATAATGACAGTGATACTACTAATAATAATGATAATATTAATATTATTCATTACTGAATGTAGATATTTAATGTGCAATTGCCATATTTACTTGTTGGCCTTGTGTTCTTTATTTGATTAAGTGATGGTGACTGATGAGAGCAAAGGTGTGTCTCTGTGAGATGAGTTACAGCATGGTATCACTACATAACCACTGTATCCATGATGTTATCCTATTTATTCATGTATACAAAACATAAATAAATGCGTAGCTATAGAGCCCATGTTTTTTAGCCACCTCTAGAGGGCAAGAGGTCAAAGGTCATCGCCGGACAACATTTGTGTGTGACACCAGAGACTAATTTGTGCCGTCTCTCCTACCACATCTCATGACCAAAGTACTATACTTCAAACTGACTGAATATTCTATTACATTCTGCTTTATTAAATGCCTAACATATGTTTCACCTGGTTGGATGATACTAAAGCAGGAAACACTGGTTGTTTTTTCCCATTCCTATGCATGAGTTGCTCGCTTGCTCTCATCACTGTATATGTACACAGCTCAATACTCATCGGTACACACAGTGACAACTTAGGGGCCAGATTAGTACGTGTGCAATATCCACCCTCCACCAAAGTGAATTAATTGTCTAATGGCTTTAAATTGATTAGGCATGTCTCAGGTTTGAGTTGCAAATCTCCCTCTAATCCAGGTATTTCCCTCCCAGGATAAGCATGGGATTGCTTTAATTAGCAACATAGCTGTGTGTGTTGGTTACAGTAACATGGCAGCAAACACCTGGAGCCAAAGTTACAGTGCATTCAGGTGATAAGGGCTTTCTACACTGGTACATTTAGCCATTTCCTCAAACACACTCAGACAATGCCGGCAGAAAATTGCTGAGCCGGCAGAAAATAACAAAAATCAATTTGCCCAGGAGGTACCACAAGTAGTGAAGAATTATGAGAAATGGAGTGCTAGAGATATGGTAATATACTGTATATTTGTTGTGTCTTAAAGCTAGACGTGTTGAGGTTGAGTATATGTGTGGCTTGCCTGTTTATGTTAGCTATGTTTTTATCTATAATTCCAGTGCTGAGATGTTTTGAGCTCCCAGAACAACATTTGGACACTGTTTGGGATATGAAATGCAATTTACAGGTAACTTCTGAAATTTAAACAATGCCGCATTTCTGTGTGAAATGCTACAGGTTCTCACTGCACCTATACTGACCAGCAGGAGCTGCAAAAAGAGAGTCAGTCATGTGGTCACAAGATTGAATCTTGTCAGTCTTGTGAGGAAAAGAGGGACACATCTTTCTTTGTCATTGTCAGTACACTTACACAATGAAATTTGGTCTCTGCTTTTAACCAAGCACATATGTGGAGCTGTGAGCCTTACTCATGGGCCCACAGTGGTGCTGAGGGGGGTCTAAACCCCAAACCTCTTGGTCGGAAGTGTGATGCTCTAGCCACCTACATCACCAATCCCTTTGAATATATATAACTAGAAATAAACTCAAATCACTGGATTCAGAGTCCAAAGGGCTAACCATTATATATCGAACCGCATAAAGACACCACTGGGGTTCAAACCCAGAATCTCCTGTTTAATAGACAGGAACTTTCACCAACTAAGCCACAGTGTCAGTAACTGTCTTGTAGAACTGTAGGATGTAGGTTTGGCAAATAGCAATTACAGTAACATTCTTTTTTTTTGTATAGTTACACAGCAAAAAGAGTCTGAAACATTATAAAAGCATATGGCAGGCAGAAAAAAAACAAATAGACGGATTGAAGATTAGCAAAAAAGCAAAAGCAATATAATTTAGTACTCACATATAATACTATACAGATATACAGCTGTACAACTATATGGCCTCCTGTCTATTTGTATTCCTTTTTTTCCTGTTTATGGGCCTTTATACGTTTGCAGTGTGTTAGCAACACCCTGATTAACGGTGGTGAGACTCAATTCCATGGACTACTTTCTGCATGTTAGAATGATTTTGTGTCAGATGCACATCCGTATGAACAGGCAACTTAAAAAAAAAGGAAACCAGCAACAGGAAGAGTCATTAAAGGTTAACAAACCAAAAAAGATACTACAGTAATCATACTGCTTCATCAGAGTATTTATATACTGAGGAGCTGATACAGGAGTGGAAGCAGGATTGTTGCTGGACCAGTTGGAAATTGTGGGACCAACATCCATTACAGTCATTTAACAGTTGCTTTTATCCAAAGCGACTTACAATAAGTGCATTCAACATTAAGATATACCCAAAAAGTGCAAGTAGTAGAAGTAAACGAGTACATAAATATTTATCAGAAAACAGGGGAAAATCATATTAAGTGCTTGCTGTCAAGTGCTTGTGGTTCTTAAGTTATAATCAAGGAGTGAGGTGCAGTCAGTCTGAATAGGTGAGTTTTTCAGTCTGCAACGAAAGCATTGGAGAGATTCTGCTGTCCTGATGTCTATGGGAAGCTTGTTCCACCATTGATGAGCCAGGACAGGAGCCCAAACAAAGGTAGGTAAGTGCTAAGAGTTATGTCTAATTTGAAAAGTTTACATTGACATTACAACAGGATGTTGTCTCTGAGATCAGATGATGAATTGTTTTTCAGCTCATATCAGCACACCTGACACCAAATCATTTCCCACCGTGTGACTACTGTACATGAAAGTGGACGTAACGCACTCATTAAGACACTTTTTCAGATGAAACGCATTTCCAATCAGAAATGAAAAACCCTATTAATGTATAAGAACGCACCAACTCAACAACCAGCCTCTGTAAATTATAAACAGATTTTGCGCTTGTGTGTGTAGCCCATGTAATATCAGGATGGGGAAATTGCCAGTGCAATCATACACAAACAGCTCATTGAGAAAACCCTTGCCCTGAGCAGAAAACACAGCAGTTGGTCTCCAATATGTGAATGACAAATGAATATCACTCAGTGGGTCAGATGGTGTAGACACACTCCATGCTCTGTGCTAATCAGGCCAACCTACAGACCTCACATACCATCAGGACATCCTCTAGGGGGATATTAGTACTTTCCACTTTGCAAAATTAGTATACTTTTCTCCCTAGCTGACTGCATTGTTTGTTACATGGGCAATTCCTTGATGTAAATTGTACTTCAGTGGTTTACAAACCAATTATCAGTAAAACATTAAGTTTTGTACTGATTATGAATTGCAAAGTAAAGGTACATTTAGGCATTTTCTTCCCACAGGAAAGACAGGAATAAGCACAACATACACCATGAGTTATTTGATAGGTTGAGTTAAAAAATAATGATTTTTCTTTTGTAGTGGAAAATAGCAATGTCCAATACAAGTGGAATCAAATGGAGTCTTTGTATTATCTGCTAAGTGCATTGATATCTGATACCAGTATGTTGTTTAAAATTGGAAACTGGCCTCGCTAACTGTCTACCATAGCAGTACATTATTAAAGAGTGTATTTCTGAGGGATAGCTTCACATCACATTCTTTTACCTGTGTAATTTGGGTGGGTATCGGGCTAACATCACATAAGAATAGGGGCCTAGGTATTAGATTGGCCGACAGTAATAACAAATTATTGTCATTTTCAGCACAATATACTGTAATGTATTTGTCCACTCTAATGAGAAAAAGCAAAACTACTTTGATGTGCAAATGTTAAATAACCTGAAGACAAAGAGCTATAACAAGACCAAATTGCAACAACTGAACAAATATGACATTGTTCCATGTTAAAAAAAAAACTCTGAAAAGCTCAAACCATATGACAAACACAGAAAAATGCACTGGAATTGTTAAAACACAAGCAACACAACTGTGTAGTACACAAGTGCTTTAATGTAGTTAGGCCTTCTGTCAATTGGTATTCAGTCTGACCTGTATTTCTGCTGTGGTTGTATACTTAATTAACAACCCCCCCACATGCAGTGCTTATTTCATTTTGTCTGTTCTTTTTTTTTTATTTCTCTAAGGCTCGGCCTTTAGAGGTCCGCATCATTGAACGAAATTAGTGCTGGCTCCATAGCTGCTCTGCTTACTGCAACCACATGAGTATGATGCCACAATACTACACATGTGTACAGGATTTTCACTCTGAAATATTTATATATACACACACACACACACACACATACACACATGTATATATATATTAGAGATATCTGATATTATCAGCCTACTGATATTACTGGCCGATATTGGCATTAAAATTTAATATCACTTTCAGTATCGGTTTTTACTATTTTAATGACACAACTTTTACACAACATGCACATATTATGCATCAAACTCTTCAGCTACTTCCCCTCTAACTCAAAATGTCATAATATGAGAGATTTAATGTATAGCTTCTGAGATTCTTTTGTTTTGTTTTGTTTACTTTTGGGGGTACCCCGCATATATCAGTATCGGTTGATATTGGTATTGTATTGGATATCGGTAAAAAAGCCAATATCGAACATCCCTA
>JAFBJQ010000259.1:570300-612800 GCA_016785345.1 Trinectes maculatus
ATTATTCTCTGCTTAGTCAGGGATTTATTGGAGACATAGACTTTCTTCTTGGGAATCAAGTCTATTTAGGTTTCTTACACATGTTTAACAGCAATTAGACGATCTCTGTTATGGGTCATTTAATTTTTTTTGGTTCAGTATCAACTGGTTTTCTGTGGGTTGTGTTTGGCTGGTCAGCCTTGGTGGCCATAGCTGACCATCACATATCTTTCTGTTTGTGAAAAAATATCTAAAGATCTATGAAGGGTGTTGCAGGAGAAAAAAGTTTCTTGTGCCACTGACTAATAATTATAATGTAGCTGATAAGAAAAAATAACAATAGCGTATTGGTGAATCGTATATTATTAATTAGTTATATGTGTTGTTTTGTCTCATCTTTGAAGATGAGAAAGGGCACAGAGTAGTGAAAGCAGCAGAACAGACAGCTGGTCAGCACTGGTCAGCTCATCGGGCGGCCTCATATCTCTGTATCACCCTCACGCTCAGTATTGAACTAGGGAAATGTGGCACAGCGATCAACCAACCCGCTCCATTGATTAACAGCATTTTCTCATTCCTGGCCAAGAAATTGGCTTCCGCCAACATGTGTCATTTGTTTGAGGGGAAACAACAAGGAGCAGTGCCATGTGTTTGTGTGCGCCTGCTACGTTTGCTGCGAGGAGAGGGTGCACTTCCAGCTGAGTCACTCTGCATTTAAAGCCAGCAGCCAAATGCTTCTCATATGGAGAGGGGCTCTAAAAAAATCCCCTCTCAGTTTGAATGCAAGTATCTCAGTGTTCGCCTGCTGGGCCTGATCTTCCTATTGGCTCAATGTTTTGGCTCCTGTTGTACCCTAAAGTAAACCATTTTGTACACCCCCAATCCTTCCTCTAAGCATTCACCCCCCACCCCATCACCTCCCCTCATACACCATAAACCCATACACATACAGTACACTTTTACATTTTGGGTCCCAGTGGGTGTGTGGACGACTTGAACACCCCGACTCAGAGATTTAAAATGTCATTTAAAACCCATTGAATGCTGTTAAAGCTTGTTTTATTTTTCCAGTGTTAGACTACAAGGTCAGTTTGCACCAACAGCTGATGAGCGATCAATAGGAGATTTGAATTTAAAGAGCTGTGGCCCCGGGGCGGTCACTCGCCTGTGCATGGTGTTACCACGGGGGGGCTAAGCCCAAGGGCTCAACAGAGACCTATATCCTTCCACGGACCCTCCACCCCTACCTCCCCAAGCTTGGTTAACACTCAACACCATGATTAATTCATGGTGGATTACAGTCCGGAGGCAGGGGAGAAAACCAGGATGCCGTACGGTCCTGACTGCTTTGCAAAGAGTTAGGCAGATAAGGCTTCCTCTGGATTCAAGCCACAATCCCACTGCCCCAAAGTATGACTTTTTTTTTATTCCTGCAAAAAAAAAACATGCCACAGGAGTTTTACTACATCTTATGTTCACTGAAACAAGTTAGGCGAAGTCCCATCCCAGCCGCCACACCACACTGTGACAACAGTAAGCTGCAGGGAATAATAATGTAGGAGCGGGCTAATAAAAGCATAACAAGCGGCATAGTCATGGTCACCGCAGATTCATCATTGTCCTTCACAGCTGCACAGCTAACTGCTGCGGATTAGTTGACGAGCTCGGAGTGCGGATGGAAGAATCTGAGGCCTGAGCCACTGTGGCTGGGGAGAGGGGTGTTGCCTGCATATGCTGTGAATTTGCTCCCCCTCATGTCGGCCACAGCGAGCTGGTCCCCTAAATGTCTCAATGACTGGGAAAAAAGTAAAATCAACGGTACTTTTTTTTTCTTTATTCTGACTGTAGGCCTCTAAATCTACTCTTTGTTGATGTTTGAAGGTTGGCGTCACACAACTACTGCAAGGCATGACGCTATTGTGTGTTTTCACACTTCCTTTTTTTTTTGCCCAGCCGCCGTTTCAGTTTCAAATCCCATTAATCAGAATTAAAGAAAAGTTTACCTGTCACCATGTCTGCAAAGGGCCAATTATTTCACACTCTGCGCAAATGGAAAATTAGACATGTAGACAAAAAGCGTTCAGTCTGACATGAGTGACAGTGGCCTGATAAGTACGTCAGAGAAGAGGCCTGTGATGTACGGCTGCTCTGACACAGCGTGGTGCACAACACACTCGAATCTGATATACTGTAAGACAGCTGCTCCAAAAAAATTCATAAGCATATTTTCTAGTTTTATTAGAAACACATTTTGTCAACATGTTGTATTTATACAGTGAATGGTCTAATATGCACTGGAGGTCACATAAGCTTAGGTTTATTGGAACATTAAAAGACATATCATGAGGGCTTGATATTCAAAGAGATGTAGCAGCTACTAGCTGCATATTTGACCATCAATTTTTAATAGTTTGGATTTTTCTCCTTTGAAGACACAAAAATAAAACCTGTCTAAGTATGTTATATTAACAATTTTATGAATGTATCGGCAGCAGACTAAAAAATTAAGAAGTCAATTACTCCTTTTAACACTTACATTTTGTCTCAACACATTCTGCAGATAATGGTGCAAAGCACTTAAACAGTGTTTGTGCTATTTTTTTTTTAATTTGGCAAATGTCTACTTTACTTATGTTTTTTAATATTTTTGAACCTTTTTTGTAAACAACATCTTGTACAAACTAGCACAGTGAACCACAACCCCAGCAAACGTGTTTTTTTTTTTATCTCCATACAATATAAATGAAATCAATACAAAAGTTTGGTTGGTTGCTTGGAACATTTTTATATGGATCGAGAGGTGCTAAAACATGGTTTTCGAGACTTCTGGACTCCTGAATTAAATAGGTTACGTAAACAGTTGACTGTTCTAAGTCCCACATTTAGAACCCCGGTAGAAGATTTTTAGAAGGTAGACTTCATTTCAACATTTCAAGTTCACTTCCATTTTAAATAAAGGGTTTGCAATCCATAGAGGGTTTTACATTTTGCCTTTTGAAGGCAGCCTTCTTCAGATTAGGCGGAAATTATGAAGAAAATTTAAAAAAAAAAAAGGAAACAAATAGTCCACACGCAGGGAAAAAAGTCATTTCCTCTGGCCTTCAGAAACATAGTGTCAAAAAGGTTGAGCGTTAATATGGCAGAGCCTTGAGTGGCAGAGAGGTCTGAGGAGCTTCTGAATAAATACAAGGGACGTGTGTAGTGCCTCCAACACAGTCTGGATGCTGCTCAGCCTTCCTACAGTGCCAGGTCAGCAAACAACCAATCCTCAGCCCCTTTATTCTCTCTCTCCGTAAAGCTATTGAAGTCTCTGACAGTAGCTAATGTTGTTTTCATGTTCAGAACATACTACAGGAGTGTTTTCCACCCCACCTTTGAGTGTTAAGGGGTTTGGTCATGATGCAACAGGGAGCCCCACAGGCCAAGAGAAAAGAGGTGGGGTCGGGGCAGTTCAACAGTCTCACTCATTCCTTCTTCAAATCTTTTTATAAGCATTATTTTGTGTAAGTCCAGGTTTCGATGCAGGGGGTGGGCGAAGGAAGCAACTAAACACCAAAACACTATACTGAAGACAATGTTTGTCAGCATCATTTTGATGCCAGATACGCTTTCCCCACAAAGAATATCAACAAATCATATGCGAAAATAAATAAATAAATATGAAAACACCCAAAAATATATAATAATAATAATAATAGCAATTTTAGAAAAACGGGATTCAATGGTGTTGCCCTAACCCTGTTGATATCCATGTCCCTGTTCTTGATTCCAGCCCCCATCACTGCCAAACCTCACTTCTGTCCGTTGCTGAATCTCTCTATCTCAGTGAAGTCTGCTCCCTCAAAAAACTACCACACGGTGCCCTCGTTCATTTCCGACGGCGGGTGGGACAGGTGGTTGTTGTATCCGCTGCCGTTCAGCGACAGTGAGGTAAAGGGCGGACTGGGACCAAACACCTCTGAGGAGATGCTGTGCAGGGGCCCTGGAATTCCAGGCTCTGGGCTGGGAGAGTCCCCTGGGTGGTGGGACATGATGTCAGAGAAGCGCTGCACTTCACTGGAGGGGTGGTGGCCCGGCAGGGGGTGGTCCATCCCACCAAGGGGGGTACCCGTGGGGCCTGAGGAGGGCACGAAGGGGAGATCAACTGGGGTCTGGGCCTGTGATGACGGAGGCCCCTGAGGAAAGAAGTCATAATTCCCTCCAGGGCCAAAGTACTCACTTTGATAATCTGTAGATCCAAGAGGAAAGTAAGAAGAAAAAAAAATCTCTGTTAGCTCAGACAACAATGGGTGTGCAGGAATAATTCCAGAGACGTTGAGGAATTCATTCAATATCCATAGTGTGATTTGTATTAGTGGGGGAGAGAGATCCTCGCCGTGCTACATTAGTCACAGAGCACGTTACACTTAAATCAAAACTGCAATTGGGTGGGGAGAACAACGTGGCCACAAAATTAATTAAAGCGGGGGCCATTTCATCAGCGATTCTACCCACTGAGACGGATTCTTTTTTTAAGTTCAGCAGAATATTATTAGACGTTTTGCTTCAGCAGAAAAGACAAAGGCCTGAGCACAAATGAAATTCTCTGAAAATGATCATATATTCCAAAAGTACTGGAAGGAAGGAAGAGCGTAGTATCAAGTCACACTTCAGTTACAGTTAACCCAGTGGCTGATGTGACCCAAACTGAATGCATACATCGCTGCTTTACAAGAACCTTTGACTAAACAGCCATATCTTTCACAGTACAGTATTAGTTTCTATAGATATTACTGTCATTTGTATAGTAAATGACCATGTGCTTTAAACCCACCAGTACACAGACACTATCAAAGATCCAAGCTTAATTTTAATGCATTATTTCTTTTTCAACCTCTTGATTCATGAGGTCAAATATTGCAATGCAGGATCATAATATAATTGCAGCAGTTGACAGGAGATAGAAAATCATGGGTGATGCTTAATAGGAAAAAAAAAACATGCAAATGAGAAATTTAAAAACAAGTGCAAAAACATTTCCAAACGTCCTTAATGTTTTTTTTTCATTTTTGGAGAAAGGAAATAAAATAATTGAGAAAGTTTTTTTTTTTTTGTATTCTCCAAGCTAAACAAAAAAAGGTTAGGTGGAAGCATACCTCCATAGTAGGAGAAGGGCCCGTTGGGGATGAGCTCCCCGGGCTCCAGTCGGTCCACCAGCGTCCTCATTCGCCTCGGGCTCCGGAAAAACGCGTGTCTCCGCGCGCCCAGCGCGCTCAGCTGCTTCATGCGTCTCTCTTTGGAACGTCGGTTCTGGAACCAGACCTGGACACACACAGACACACACGCGCGCGTATAAACATACATACAGTATATATGGGTCACCTCGTGTTTAGTCAGCAAATGGGTTGCTGACGCCATTTTGATTGCACGTCAATAATTTCTTTTTCCGCAGAGAGATGGGGGGGGGGGGGGGGGGGGGGGGGTGAAAGATGACGAAGAATCCGAAGGGAAAAGCAATAAATAAAATATACGGCAAACCAAAAATCAAACTGCGAACAACGTTGTGAATATGCAAATAAACTGCCTCCTTCTATAGAAAGTGTAATTAGGTGCCATGTTTACCTCGGCACGTGCAGCACATTGGGCTCAGGACGCTGGAGCGAACCACTGCGCGCTCTGTGGGTTTGGCGGCGCGCGCGATGAGCCGCTGCCTTAAACCCGCGACGCGTCTCTCTCTGCGGCGGAGACGATCGCGCCCAATTATCTTTACAGGAGCCCGCGTCCCGTCTCACCTCCTTAATGGTCCTTTAACCCTCCATTTACCCCGACTGAAGACGGCGGCGGCGGCGGCGGCGGGGGCTTCCTATCTCCAATTAATACTTAATAGGAGGGTTGTTACCAGTATATTACCAGGATCTTGGAGGTTATCATTTCCTAATCTATAGGCCGGATTCTTTTAATTACGCTCTTCCTCAGACTCATACATATTAGATAGACGTCTCTCTCACGTTATCGCTTTTTTAATCTGTTTTTTCTTTATCATTTTTTAATATCTTGGATCTGCCCCATGCTCTGTCCACTGTATGGCGCCCTCCATGAAAATAAATAAATACATAAATAATACAAATTCATGGAAATCCATCCGATTCGTCAAAATGCAGATTTTTTTTATTTTTGAGGTGTAATAATAATAATAAGGTGCGTGTTTTAGGTAATAATTGTATTTTTTGTCCAGGATATATGGGCTAAATCACCATAATTCCATTTTAGTATTTAGTTAACATTATTTTAAAACTTGCCAATGGTAATATTATAATTTTAACTTTTATAGAACCAGTAGCAATAACACAAATAGCCTGACAGTAGCATTAGCAACAACAGTAATGATGGTGATGATGAAGGTGTGGTATCAGTAATGTGTGTGACGCCTATTGTTGAACTGACTGCGGCCCAGTTGTCGTTCAGCGGTGTGAGCAGACAGTGTGAAGACCCTTGAAACAGATCTGTGTCGTGCCACTTGGCCAGAGAGGCGCACAGCATGGCTAAACGTGCTCGCAAAACGCGGTGGCAGCGCTGTGCCAGGACTCCCTGCGCTCCCAGCAGCCCGGCGCCAGTTGGCGACGCCGCCGCGCCCTGTGCGCCAAGAACCGACCGACAAAAAAAAACATATAAATGTCCCGTCTCCTCGCTCAGGCCAATCGCTCGGCTTAATGGATTCAGTTTGGATGGAGGAGGCCTGCCTCCTTTAAAGAGGGGTGAAAGATGAGAGGGGGGAGGCGAGGTGAGGAGGTGGAGCCTCTCTGACGGGTCATGGCAGTCTGACATCTTGGCAAGGACCCCCCCACCCCCTCATAAAATTTCAGCTGTTACATCACACCTTTTAATGGGCGCGTGACACCCTGTAAAATAAAAAAAAAAAGGTGCGAGTCCACCTCCTCTCTCAGGGGCCACGTGGTGCCCATTTTGAGAAACACCCTAATTTGCCAATAACATTTATTTTGTGTGACTATAATTTGGTGGTGAATCACTTTGTGGTCAAATACAAATATAAATATGAGAAATGATCCAGTGTGGAGTGTGCACGCGGGCCTGTACCTGGATCACCCTCATGTTGAGGCCGGTCTCCTGGGCCAGCTGCTCCCTGATGTGCCGGGTGGGTTTGGGGGTGGCAGCGAACGCCGCCTTCAGCGTCTCCAGCTGTTTGGCCTTGATGGTGGTGCGAGGGCCGCGCCGCTTTCCGCCCAGGTTCTGGTCGTCGTTCTCGTTATTGACCGTCTCTTTGTCGGACAGCGCGGCGATCTCAGTGTCCTTCAGCACCACGTCGTCCTGCAGCTGGTCCTGAGAGTCCGGCGATAAACTCGGGTCGCTGCACGCCGTCACTGCACACACACACACACGACACGTGAATTATGTCTTACAGTGTCTCACAGTGATAACAACCAGCGGACTGAGGAGCCAACGTCAACAGTGAAATCCATCTACACTCAACTTTGACCTCAGTCCCTGATGCAACTGCAGGCGTCAGTCATAAAAATAAAGCACATTCTGACTTTTACGCATTTACATGATAATGAGTGCGACATTAATTTCACCTTATTCATGCGTTTTTCTCTTTTTACTGCTGCTATTCAATAATAATAATAATAATAATAATAATAATAATAATAATAATAATAATAATAATAATAATAATAATAATAATAATAATAATAATAATAATAATAATAATAATAATAATAATAATAATAATAATAATAATAATAATAATAATAATAATAATAATAATAATAATAATAATAATAATAATAATAATAATAATAATAATAATAATAATAATAATAATAATAATAATAATAATAATAATAATAATAATAATAATAATAATAATAATAATAATAATAATAATAATAATAATAATAATAATAATAATAATAATAATAATAATAATAATAATAATAATAATAATAATAATAATAATAATAATAATAATAATAATAATAATAATAATAATAATAATAATAATAATAATAATAATAATAATAATAATAATAATAATAATAATAATAATAATAATAATAATAATAATAATAATAATAATAATAATAATAATAATAACAATAATAATAATAATAATAATTAGTAGATGTTATTATACATAGAGCCCCTGCGGTGCGTTTACGTCCCACATCACCATCTCCAGTGGGCATAAAAGAAGAAAATAAAAATATTACGCATTACGGAACAGGGTGATCTATGTGTTTCTTTGGTTGGGTTCTGCTCTCTGAGTACCGTCTAAGTCCTGGTCATGGAAATGATGAAGCCACTGCGGGGCTGAACACATCACATCCATCACAATCTATTCCGCCTTGTGCCCACACAAACACACACGCGCGCACACGGACCCACGCGCACTCCCTCGCAGGGCTTCCTCCGTACCTGAGAGGAGGTTGGTGTCCTTTACACTGGTGTTGCTTATATAATCGTCTTTGCAAACGAATTTATTCTCGTCTATGATGTAGAGCTCCTCGCCGGTGGAGAGCTGCTTATTGCACATCATGCAGGTGAAGCAGTTGAGGTGGAACACTTTGCTCCGGGCCCTTCGGACCAAGTCGTTTGGAGAGATGCCCTGCGAGCAACCGCCACACTTCGTGCCAAACCGCCTGCAGGAGGAACACAAGCCGGAATTACTACTGCTGTTATGAAAGACACATTTCACAAAATGTATAATCATGTTGGATACAAATATTCATAACAAACATTATACAAACAATAACATTGACTGACAGTTTGAAATGATGTTGACCTGACTCTTTTTTTTAAGAAAAAAAATCAATACAAATGAGTCTATACACAACGTCGCATTCGATTTCTACTGCTTTTCTCGAGCCTTTAAAAATGTCACGTTAGAAGTCGAATTTTATTATTTCAGAGTCTCAAAAATATCATTTTAAATACGAAAATTAACGGTGAAAATAGTTGCCTGTAGATCACACTGCTTTACGACAAATAAAATAACGATTTGAAAAAAAAATAGAGAATTAACAATTTTCAATACTGCTACTGCTACTACTACTCCAAATAATAATAATAATAATTTAAATCTGTTATTTAAAGATGTATGTTTTTAAGACGTCTATAATAATTTAAAATTGTAAAGGAAAATGTCCTAATGTTTCGCGTTAGCTCGATCACATTTCTCAAACTATTTCGGACATGATGATAATAATAATAAATGATTTGCTCGTTGTGGAGGCCGAGGTCCAGGTGAGTAGAGAGCGGCCCGGTTAGGAGTGTCCTGGCCGGGCTCAGCGGGCCCCTGTGCAGGGGAATAAATCCCAGCCCTGCCGCTGACTTTGCCGTTAAACAATGTGTATTGAGCGGCGTTGCATCGCTGTTGACTGCACGTCTGTGATTGCATTGTCTGCGGACTTGATCTTTTTAACTAGTTTACTATTCCAATCCACTTATCACGTCCTCCTCAGCCGGACTGTGCAAACACACCGGGCAGCGGCTCCTCTGACCCCCCTCCTCCCGACCCCCCCCCCTTTCTCTTTGCTTAAAAAAATACAAACTGTGATTTCCTCGATTTCCTAACAAACCCCCTCCTCCCCGCTGAGAGCGGGTGCGCACGCGCTTAATGTGGCCGCCTCTCTCTTTTTGTTGTTGTTTTGCATAAGAATCCAAATGAACAAGCTTTTAATTAGTCGCTCTTAATCAAGGCTTATCGTCTGCAGGTCCTCACTCACGCCTACAGGCGCCCACCGGTCATTTACTGAGAGGAACACTGCATGGATTCCACAGTGTGATCACTCAGGGCAGCGCAGCTGTGGGACTTTTTCTTTTTATTTCTATACTGCGTGTCCTGTTTGTTTGTTTAATTCTACTTTTTTATTGAATTAATAGTCTGTTATTTTGTAAGTCAGTCTGAATTTATAAGCATCACGTTGATTTCTCTGGTGACTGTTTAGGAATAGAACTAGTTTTAAAAGCTATAAAAGATTTGTCATTAAATATGATGAAAATAAACTTTCGATTTTTACGTTGCACTTTTGCTCCTTTTCTCCTTCATGCAGATTTTAAAAGTGTAAAATGTAACATTTGTCTTCATGTAGCTGTGAACTGCTCCTGCCTTTAAACCACACAGACACGCTGACGGTGACTTTCTCTCTCCCCGTCCCCGAGCTTACCTAAAGAAATCGTTCTTGCAGTACAGTCTCCCCTCTCGTGAGAAACATTTCTCTGTTAAATTGCATTTGCACTCGCAGCACTGCACGCACTTGACGTGCCAGGCTCTGTCCAGCACGTTGAGCAGAAAGCGGTCCAGGATAGGCCTTTCGCAGCCGGCGCAGTGGACCATGGCTTTGGCTGGGCTACAACCCCGCTGATGAAGCGCACACACAAACAAAATCAACAACACAGGCCGAGCATTGACCGAGTATCAGCTTCCTCCCTCCCTGATTTGCCTGGAGCTCCCGGGTCAATGTGCGCCGAGAAGCAGGTCGATCAGGTGTCACCACAGATTTCTCCCTGCATGCGTAAAAAGGCGCAAGCGTCCAAGAGCAGGAGAGGAAAAAAAGCAAAGAAAGAAAAAAACAGGAATGAATAGCGACAGCGTCCTCTCCCCTCTCTCGAATGGAAAAAGCAAAAGTCAAAGAGGTAAATAAATAAATCAGTCCTTCATTGCATCCGGAGCAAAACAAGATGTAGATATCAGCACAGGAAGCCGCGGCGGGTCGGCTCGGTGTGGATGTCCCGGTGCGCTTGGAAGTGATGCATGGGCGGAGGAGACAAGTGTCGCGTGCCAGTCAGTGTCGGAAGAGGCGTCTAATACATTTCTTTTAGGGCAGAGCGGTCACACAACAAGAGACGCACGCCTATAAAGAATTCACTGCACTTTGTCATGGCAGCGTATCCACTGATCACAAGCCAGCCAGAAACCGGAATCCCACACCCCGAAGACTCAAACAACACCAGGGTGTCCCCTCCCCCCTCGCGCTGTGTCGGCTGATCCTGGACGTGCAGCTCGTGCTGGCAGGAAGATGCTCCTGTACAGGTCGGTGGATGTGGCGAGGCGCTCTCGGTCTCCAGTGCCGTGCGTATGCTGGGATGCGCTGGCTCTCCAGTACACTGTCTTGCTCCTAAAGATCCAGCCCAGCCTTATTCCCAGCCTCCTGACGTCAGGCCGCGGCCCGACCAATCAGCGCCGCGCCATGCCAGCAACCATCAAGCCGCCCCATCACAACACAGCGAGGGCTCTGTCTGCTATTTATGCCGCACACTCAGGACACCAATTGTCAAGAATTTCCCTGCAAACTGTCATATGTAAGTGAATGTGTTTGGAGGAAGCAGCCGCGGCGGAGGGCGAGCAGCGCGGAGGGAGAGACGCCACTTCTCAGCTGCTGAGCAAGTTGTCTTCCGGGCACGAGGGGGACATGATGGAGGAATCTGAGCAGGTAGACACAGTGGCGTTCCCAGGACGCAGAATCTGGAGGCGCGTATTGCATGGCGCGCGCCATAAGTTTCTTCATCCAAAGTTACTTTGTGCCATCCAGGTAGCACGAGTTGGGCATGTGTATTCCTGCATGTTTCACCAGGTATCTTTAATCATCTCTAAAATGTATATGAGCAATAAAGCAGCAGCAGCAGCAGTAGGTTGTAACATGACGCTCTCAGCTGGAGCCGGGGGTTTGATTGCGCAGCAGGAAGCCGTGGTGTTTTCAGACGGTGGCTTGTGGAGATGTTGCCGTTCTCTCCCTCAGCGTCCTGCCAACATGACGCGCTGCCGTGTGCATTAACGTGGATGTTTGCTTGCGCGTCAGCAGCAGCCTTGCACGTGCACGTTGGGCTGGTTTCTCCACCCTGCAGCCGAGAGGAAGCGTGAAAGTGAAAGACAGAGAGGCTCTAAAGTCGACAGCTCGTGCAGCTCAGCCCGTCATGGGGCTCGCGGCCCAGACACCTCGGACAATTCATTAGAGGTGGTCCAATCCACTTCAAGTCCAACTTAAGTAAATAACACCATCAGCCTAACAGCCTGCTGGATTAGTGGCTATTTCCCATCAAAGGGATCAACTGAAGTATTTTTGCTGCTGATTTATAGGCCTGGAGTCCTCAGCAGTTCAAAGACGCCTTTTCTTTCCCACTTGTTTAAACATTGTCTGGTCCTGAGGAAAAGCAAAATAAAAACGGGAAGAAATTCATTTCGTCCCCCTTTCTAATCGAGTTGTGTGTATATGCCAGGAATCAGGCCTGTAGTAATTAATCTGTGACTAAACGTGTGTTTACATGACTCGCTCTGTTGTGGCCTGTGAGACAATAACCTGAATAAATGGAAGCACGTGAAGGAAATGCTGTGTTTGTCTTTGTTCGTCCTGGAAAACGGGAACCAGCCGCGCTCTTTGCGCACTTTGAAGCGGAGAGGACGCACGGGCGCAAACCCATTGATTCTCCACCAATAGCCCGCCAGAAAGCCAGAATGCATATGGACTGCTTCTCATGCAAAACGCCCAGCTGCCTCCCGGCGTCTGGGGAGCACCCCTTCAACATGACATGTGTTCCTGGCTGCAAGGAAAAGCGATACGGCTCTCTCCCTCTCTCTCTCTCTCTCTCTCTCTCTCTCTCTCCCATTTTCTCTTTTTTATTTATCCTCAGTCTGTTCTTCCTCTCTCCGTCCGCTCCTGTCCCATGTGTATTTCTGTCTGGGCGTCTGGCTGTGTGTCCATCACACAGCCAGTGAGGGTCACTGAGCACTGTGACACCATGGCCTGACACCGGTCTGCACACAGAGTCGATCGCCTTTGCCTCTGAACAGCAGCAGTCACATTTCTTCCCCTTATCCCCCCCCGCAGTAGAACCCGCACACGTGTTTGGGAATAACCGCAAAGATCCGCGGGCCTCGCGCTCCTCGCCAGCACAGAACTTGTAAATGGAGCATGTAAACGACTACGAGTTGTTGTTATTTCCATGTGTAGGAGATGCCTCGATAGTCAGTCTGCGAGGATAATCTCTGCCTGATTTAGAATAAGCCAGAGAGAAGAAGGCACGCGCACACAGGAAGATTAATCCACGAACAGAGGGAAATCAAAATATAGGCTATAGGCTTAAAAATATCTCAACTCCCCTCAAGGCATAGACACTATGAAATGCAAGGAAATGGTTTTAACCTTAGCACTGTAATCCCTCACCAGCGATAGATTTGTATTCTCGCTCACATTTTCATTCTGGTGCGGACAAAGTTGGGAATCAGAATTTGTGGTGCAGCTTTTTTTTTTTTTTTTTTTTTTTTGCTCATGTGAAGCAATAGTAAAGTTTGATGGCAGGAGGCCCTGTCAGCGGGCCTGTCTCCAAAACCAAAACGACACCAGCTGAAATAAAAAAAAAAAAAACACAATAAAGAGAGTCCATTTTTCAGAAACAGAGAAATATTTTATATTGGTGTATTTTATTCCCATCTCGTATTTGAGGCGCCTGCTTCAGCCGCTGGTGTGGACCCCATCAGGCCAGGAGCAGGGATATTCCTGTATCAGGGCCACGGTGCTGTACAGCAGCCCAGGAGATTTGGGGTTTATGAAGTGCAGACAAGTGAACTGGTACACTGCGAGATAATTAATCTGAGATAATGAATGAGGCTGCGAAGATGCATGCAATCATTAATTCTAATCATGACACGTTTATTTGTCTCCCCTCTCTCCCCCAGGCTCAGTTTAGTGACTCAGTGGCACCACAACAGTGTGCGAGGGACTGGACTGGAGGAGGCTGAGGAGCTGAGCGGAGCAGGTGATTAGAAAGGTTATGACCAAAAGGCTTTAAATAACGACAGCAGAGGCTGGGGAACCGTGACGTGGTGATGACCTCATATCCGGGAGAGTCAGGCTGGACACAGGCACCGGACCGGTGCACCGGGGGTGGAGGTGGGTTTCCTCTCTGTACTTTTCAAGTATTTAATTAATCAACTGGTCATTAGGAAAAAAAGTCATAATAAGGTACAGTGATCGTGATGGTGTGCTTTATTTTCTAGGAATAAACTGCTCCGTTTCAAAATCTTTTGTACTATTTTTTAAATTTCAATTTCAACTTGGAAAACGTCAGTGTGGAATAAGGAGAATTATTTGAAGATAGATGTGAGAATTTCGTTACTCGAAAAAAATGTATTGTTCCTTTTTGCAGAAAAAATGCATTTTTTTTACACGTAAAGGCAACGACAATCTTTACATATCTGTCAGCTCTAGAAATAAAAAGAACATTTTCTTTCACTCGATTTTTAAAATACATATATATATTTTAAATATTGAACGGAGCTTTTTATGATCATATCTTTAGTTGTTTAATGGGAACGAGCACAAAAATCGCGCAACATTTGAACCAGACATTAGCGTCATTTATCATTAAAAACTTTGAAAGTGTTGAGGAGGAGGGTTGGTTACATGTCTCTCTCCCTTCCAGGCTGTCAATCATTCCTCCCGGCATCCATCCATCCATCCATCCATTGCGTGCGATGCTCACATAAGGCGCACAGTTGTCAGAGCTGAGTAAATTCTGAAACAAACTGTGCAACACACATGACTGAGGAGATAAAGTCCACCAATCTACTGTCCTAACTGTGTGTGCGCGCGCGCGCTCGTGGCCCCCGCCACCTACTCCTGTCGATCAGCAGCCAAACATATGCGGATGTGAACTGAACGTGGATTATTGAGCCAACAGCAACTCTACGCAAACATTTCCCAGACTTTTCAACTCCGGTCCCAGGCTGCGCTGAGAGAAATCCAATGGGATTTATAGATCATCTCCCTACAGCTGTCCCTTCTCATTCACTCAACCCCCACTCCGCGCACGCGCACGCCCGCGCGCGCGCACACACACACACACCTGCACATACACAAACACTAGCCGATATTCAGAGTTTACCGCGATCTGAGCTCCACAACCATCATCCACACCCACTGCACCGGTGTCTTCACTGTCAGTATACTTTCCCAAGAAGAACATCTGACTCAGTCAGTTGAGTGAATCGGTGAATTGGGGTGAGGGTGTGTGTGTGTGTGTGTGTGTGTGTGTGGGCATGAGACTGCATGAGACCACGGGTCACCCTAAAAAACAAGGCCACCATCGCCACTGTCCTATTCACTCCTCTAGGGGGCGAATTCATTCCGGGCAACGAGAGGTCTTATAGCCTCACTGTTATTCTCATACTACTCCGCCATTCATTCAGTGTTGCATTCTGCATCCAATGTAACGTTTATTATGTAAATAGTTCATCATTAACTAATTTTTATTATTTTTTTAAGTCAGGTGTACTAACATCTATCTATCTATCTATCTATCTATCTATCTATCTATCTATCTATCTATCTATCTATCTATCTATCTATATGAACCTTACTCATTCAATCAGGAAAGACTGAAGTATGTAAATAAAGTTATAAATAAATAGTGTTTCGTGTTGCTTGGTGTTTTCTCCTTCTGTAGATGCATTTTAAACAATGACGGGAAACTGGGTTTCATCCCACTGTCCCACGCTAATAATAATAATAATATTCCCACAGAACCAGAGACCAGAGGAGGAGATTTCCATCGACAGCCTGTTTAATCAATGACGCGACGCACAAAAACATGGCATCAGTGGCATCATATCACCGTCAATGCAAATCAAAACCCACATAGTCCAAACACAGCCTCTGTGAAATGAACCCACAGTGAGCAGCAGCCTCTGATACTTCCCCTAGTTTAGATTAATGGTACCCTGCGCTTATTCTGCAGCCGGGGTGAAAGGGCCAGGATCACTAATGATTATAATATAATGTGTGGCGATAACCACTCCCTTTGAGATATTATCGCCCGCTGGCCAGTGCTCAGGGGACGACCAGCATGGCTGCAGCGCCGCAGATAGCCGCTGCCGCAGCCGCAGCCGCTGCGCATTTCTGCGCTCTGATAGAAAACAAGCCCGCAAGCAGGGAGAGATGGAGAACTGACTGGCTGCATGCTGCTGATACCTGTATTATAATATACAGCAGTGCACACACACACACACACACACACACACACACACACACACACACACACACGCACACACGCACACACACACTCACACACACACACACACAGGAGACACACGCATCTGCTGCTTTATTTACTGACATTCAGGAGAAGATGGGGATTTTTTCCTTCTAAAATTCTCATCTTATAGTTTGAATCCGGCAGAAAACAGAAAATCTCTGTATTGAACTATTTGAAACATTTATGCTCCATCACCTGACAGGGCCTGTGGAAACCCGTAGCTATAGTCGTTAACTCCAAAACAAAAAAAAGGTCTTCGTGTTCTTCGATTCGAGGAGACGGTATATCTAAAAAAACAAAAAACAAAAAAACCCAACTTAATTCAGATTAAAATATGAAGGCTTTGAAAAAATTGAGATAATGTGTCACAATATACATCTATATGAAAAAGGCGTAGATTGAGCTTTTCGGTATAATTTAATGTCGTCACCATCTTGTGGCGATCAAACCCTTTTTGTGTTGTGTTGTGTTGTGGAAGTGAATGTCCTCAACTGATTCCTGTTCCTGGATCCCTGATTACAACCACAGATAGAAAATCATTTCTCATGCCTCCTGTGGACGGACGACCAAAGAAGTGCAGCTGTGTCGTTATGTGTCATATAGTGGATGGTCTGACCTGTCGACAGTATTGAGGTCAGATATGTCGAGGCCCGCCCGTCGCAGTCTGTACGTCTGTACGTCAAGGACAACCGGATGTCGTAAATCCAGGCCCGGGAGTCAAAGTCCGAACTACCACAAACAATACACACTGTCAAATCACACATGTCCACATACACATGGAATATAAGAGGGGAGGGGGAGGAGGGGGTGTCAACAAAACAAACATGAACTAAGAAGCCTCTGATTGTCTTTAAATGTGAACGCGCACAACTCTTCCAAAGCCGATTAGCCTGGAAATCCCTGCATAATTATCGACAATCACTGATCAATAACAAACTGCTCAGTCCTCAACAACGTCTGAGGGAAAACACCAGCAGAGAGAGGAGCAGGAGGAGGAGGAGGTGAAGCAGGAGGAGGTGGAGGAGGAGGTGGAGGAGGTGGAGTGAGCGATGCCGCTGCGCAGGACGCACCGCGGCCAACCCGCCACTATCCATCTTCATTGGAGCTTTTGTGTGCGTAAAAAGCAAAGGCGCGCGCGTAAGGTAAAGCCCGCATCAAAGCCGCGGCTTTATTTTTATATCCAATAGATCAGCAGGCAGACAAAGCTTTATTTTCGCCAGGAGAGACATATTTTACCGCTGCCTTACGGTTTTATGTTGGAGAGGTGTCAGCCGGGGGAAATAGATGGCTAATGCATAGGCAAAACGCTGCTCGCCTCGGCATGCTGCACGTCAGAGGGGGACTGCAGGGAAGAGCAGCGGGGATTTAGGGCCCCTGGGGTCCAACATGGAGGACTGAGTGCTGGGTGCGGGGGGGTGGGGCTCATACTGTAGCTCACGCCTCAGCTGAAAACAGAAATCAGACTTAAACACACCACGTCCCCAGACTAATACATGGCTGCGCCTTCTGATACAAGTCCAAGGTCCAAGTCCCAATGTTGATGGAACCCGAAGCACCTTTATGGCCTCTCCAACACACGCACACGCACACACACGCACACACGCACGCACATGGTGTGTGTCTTTCACTCATACAAACAGCAATAAACTGTCCCGCTAATTACTGAATAAAGCAGATTCATATAGTTTGACAAACAAAAAAAAAAACATCTTTGGATTTCCAGAGCTCTGCACCAGTGGACAACCACAGAACATGCAGGCACAAGCACTAAAAATGCTTTCTATTATTATTATTATTATTATTATTATTATTATTATTATTATTATTATTATTATTATTATTATTATTATTATTATTACAGGCCATATTGGATGGTAAAAAGCAACACTAATTATTTTTTTGAATATTTTTTGAAGCTTCTAAATGTGATCAATTGATTTTAGGCACTAAACAAGTGTAATGAGTAATAAAACAGCACATCTTTTATATGAACTTTGACTATTACCAGAGTTTTTAACTGTAGATGACAACTGGCTGTAACTAATGTTGCCAACTGTCAAAAGGCCCCACTCAGCAAATTCTGTGAATTTAACCTGATGTTAATTGCAGAAAATAGAGAAAAGAATATTTTTATTTTAAAAAGTCATAAATTGTTGTTGAAATATACAAATAGGATATTGGTACTTGGTATATATTGGTAGCAAAATGAACCATCTGGCCATCTGGTTTTGTTTTATACCAGGAGGTGTTTGTACATTCATCCCAGACCCCATGCCAGAAAACTCAAACATGACATTACATTCCTTTATTCATAATGAGTCTCAAACTGTTTTCTCCTGATTTCATTTTTCTTTAATGTACTGTTACATTTCTTTTATAATAAATGCGTGTGAGTGTGAGGAGGTAAACCGGAGATTCATCCGTGTGCCAGCTTTTTTCCGAGTATGTTGTCACATACATGGCCAATAAAACTGATTCTGATTCTGATTTCCTGTGTCCCATGATTGTCTAACTGCCTTTTCAGAAACTTTTGACATTTTACATTAAAATGCATTTAATCAAATTGTCTAATTTAAATATTTTAATAAGCACAACATAACACAAGCAAAAACAGATCTGTGTGAATCCCCTCTGAAATCTCCACATTAGCTGAGTGTACATCAGACTCCTATAACTCATCCACGCGCAGGGCTATTAGCTAGTTGTTAAAATCATGTGCACTGCTCACCCCCTGACATGAATGCAGATTTCTTGCTATATGCTGCAAAGAGTTAACAAGATTTACAATGCTGCTCAAAACACAGAGCTTCCCTGTCACATTTCGCCCTCATGCTAAATAGAAATCTTAAGACGTAATTGGAATTTACTGCATACCTGAATAACTGCATATAAATAA
This sequence comes from Trinectes maculatus, assembly GCA_016785345.1. Classification (NCBI taxonomy): domain Eukaryota; kingdom Metazoa; phylum Chordata; class Actinopteri; order Pleuronectiformes; family Achiridae; genus Trinectes; species Trinectes maculatus. The sequence continues at coordinate 589,205 of JAFBJQ010000259.1, forward strand.
GCACACATTTCATTGGGGGGGTTCACTGACACTGTTTGGTCGCATAAAAACTGCTGCATACATTATAATACACAGCAAATAATCTTATTTTGCTAGAGCCTTTGCTATATGCTTGGGATTCCGCCCAAATTACCGAGGATTCAAACAAGCGTTTTCAATTTATTAAACCTATATGGGCAACATTTCATTTTAATGGGACAATTTATTTCTGGGAAGGGATTATCAGGGGTTGGTTGAAACCATGGCAGTGTATAAATCTGACAGCGTTCATCTCATTTAAAGGCAGGCAGCCGTCCTTTCTCTGCTCAGGCCTGTTTCAGTGGACGCAGAAGCAGGATTCCCGTGCTTCAGCCTTCCCGTGCCTCCTCCAGCCAAAAGGCAAAACTAGCTCGTTGACTTTGGCCATGTCTCCCAGACAAATTCCTCAATTCTCAACACCTTTATGAGCCTGCATGTGCTTACTGAATTTGGTGGAGGAGGATACAAATCCTTCAGATGGGATTGGTAGTCATGCCCCCGGTCTCTCGGCCTGACACGCTCAGGATGTAAAGTGGCCGTCAACGGCGCGACCCCCGGTCGAGAGGGATTTGGAGATAATGACATTGCCGCCTCTATTAAGATTCACATTAACCGTTTCACCACACAACCCCATTTCCCTTTGTCCTCGCCCTGTGTCAAAAGCCCTGCAGTCTTCCTGTGCCTTTGGCGATATTCATAGCTGACCAAACAGCCGACGCGTGCACCCTCCCTTTTTCTTAGAAAGGAGAGGTTGTATATATACATGTATGAGTGTGTGTGTGTGTGTATGCAAAGACATTCAATGGAAATACACCTCACTTGTTGAAAGCAAATGTTCTTAACATTCATGGAACAAATTGTTTGGCTGCAAATCAATCCTGACTGCCGAAATCTCTCAGAAATATGATTTTTTTTATTTCTTTTCCACTGACTGAAAGGCACCCTCACCAAAGGGACATCTCTCTCTCTCTCTCTCTCTCTTTCTCTCTGTCTCTCAGTGTGTCATGCACTCATACACACACCAACCCCTAGTTACCTCCCCTGCTGGCTCCCGGAGCTGTGACTGTGGGAGGGAGGCCAAATTGTTTGTCTCTCCCCGTGTCAAGGCTCTGCAGTGGGGATGAGACCATGAGAACAACTGCTCCCTGTCTGGCTTCTGGCTGATGGCTCCATCAGGTTAAAGCAATGGGGAGTCTGATGCTGGATGCGTTTGAAAGAGTGTGTCTGTGTGAGTGTGTGTTTGCATTTTAGAAGAGGTGGGCCGATCTGAGAAGTAAAGGGCGATGCTGTGGACGTCCACGTTGAGCATTATGCGAACACACTGTGGGGGACAGGCAGCAGGGGTGCAGAGCAGTAGATAGTGAAAAATAACTATAAAGCAAAAAATATATACAGGTTCACCAAAGATACAAACTATCTTTTTTATCTATCTATCTATCTATCTATCTATCTATCTATCTATCTATCTATCTATCTATCTATCTATCTATCTATCTATCTATCTATCTATCTATCTATCTGTCTAGCTGTCTGTCTGTCTGTCTATCTGTCTGTCTGTCTGTCTGTCTGTCTGTCTGTGTAAAAAAAGTATGCTTCATGAGTAATGATGATGTTACAGACAGTGATTGTAACTTTTTTGGTCCCTGCCCAGGAACAGTCCAGGCAACCTACAGGAAACTGCCCACGATCACTGCACTGGCTGTTGTTTAGCAGCATATAACTAACAGGTTAAACAGGAAACATGCTGTCTGTCTGTGTCTTAGTTCAACAAATCAAATTCATACAGATACCCTCAGAGCCAGGACATCTGACGATATGGACCCAGACATACCTGTTAATCTGTCTCATCATTCCGGCTCACTCTTGCTCAGAGTGCACATCAGGATGACTTTAAATTCCAAACTATTCCTTGATCTGTTGTGCAAACACAGAGGGAACATTCAAATAGATGTAATGTTGACTGAACTGCAGGATCCCACTTGGTTCTCCATGCTCTGTGTGAATGGAAAACACTGTGATCCTGTAACCAGAACATAAATACTGTACACATGCAGGAGCAAGGTGACTGCTAACAGTGATCTACTATTTATTGGTATTCCCTCTGTATTGATTTCTACAGTGCATCGCATGCAGTGCCTGTGTAGTACAGCATTTAGTCATAATCCCATGACCGCTCCTGTGTGTGGCTGAACTCTTTTACAATCCACATCATTTCCTGCTCCTCCTATCATAATGTAGATGAGGTGGTTATGCTGCTGCATGGAGAGCCCTCCTCCTCTCCCCGGCTCGCTATGCCTGCAGATGAGTTGAAAGGGTGAGGAGGTCACAACCTTCCTGGGGGATGTTTTACGATGACATGGCTGGCGAGGTCTGATTTGTCTCCACTGGAGCGTGCTGCTGGCGTCTTCACACCCAGCCAGGGAGACGGAGAGAAATAGAGATAAATAGAGAGAGGGCAGAGAGAAGGAGAGAGTGTGTGCACAGGGGGAAGGTGTTGTTTGGAGGAGGGTTGGGGGCTGGTTGGGGGCTGGTCGCCGGCTGCGGGAGGCTGGGCATTACAGGGTGGAAGAGGACGGGCTGTAAATTAGTAGGCTTGGCAAACTGATAGTCAGCAGCGTAGGTTCAGAGAACAGCATCCACCTTGACCCCCCGCTTAGGACATCCAGCTGAGCCCCCGCGGGAGGAGGAGGAGACATAAGCAGACTATTGGACATTAGCTGTGATCTGCAGTAAACACCCATTCAAATACAGTTGTTGTTAATGTTGCGCCTTATTGCACTGAAATGTTGGCGTTGAACCCACAACATATAAATCTCTGTTGAGGGCGTGAGGATCATCTGTGTCATCTTGGTGTAGATGAGTGTGTCACACGTGTTGTTACAGCCGTATTTATGACAACCAAGACTCTTGTTAGATGAGCGTTCTGTCTCTGTGTGAGAAATATTAATATATATTTATACCAATGCATATATCATGTGACCAATCAGGTATGTTGACCATAGCATATTCTGGTGTAACAGGAAGCAGGTTATGTACGCTGCAGTTGGCTGGCTAGTTGGTAAGAATTAAAGCAAGATATTCTTCTTTGTTTGGACTAACAGAGAGGATTTAGTGCTAACTAATGTCATGTAAATTGTCTTACCTTAAACTAACTGTTCTTGTAGATGCTGTTTCATAGATCAGTTGTTTCTCTGATTTGTATTCGCAGTCACTGAGCTAGTTATTAGGGTAATTATTAGTATTAGTTATTAGGATAAGTTATGTGGGCCACTCGGAGGTGTGTCAGATGCAGCGGGTCGAGTAAAACAGGATACAGGTCATGTCAGACTATGAATGACAAATAGTAATGGTGAAAAACAAAAGCAGGGATTATTTGTCTAACAATGAGGTAAAGTTGAAAGTATTGAAAGTGCTATCATCATTTTTCATTCCTCAGTGGTAGATATGAGAAGCAGGAAGCAAATAAATATGTCACCATTTTAAAAGGTCTTTTTCTGCCAGTCAATACTGCAAAGCAGCACAGTACTTTCCAAACCAAAGCAGCAAGCAGTGTTTCTGGTCTTATCCATTTTTGGGGCCCGACCACTTCAAAGTAGCGTAGACCGGAAACATGAGCGTAAAAGATACGATGCATGTTAAAACGAAAACATAGTTGTGTGGATGTAGCAACAGGGGCACACTGTGAGGTAGATAGTGGCTTCATTTGCATGGACTTTGCTGGAATCCACCCTCCCACAGTGTGTAGGTGGGAGAGTTAACACCCCGCAACAAGCAAATCATGTAATCCCCAACACTGGTAGACAAACACAGGCGCACTAATCTAATCTAATCTAATCTAATCTAATCTAATCTAATCTAATCTAATCTAATCTAATCTAATCTAATCTAATCTAATCAGGAAATGTTTTTTATGTGGGTCCATCTCAGTCTGATCACACAGAGCCCCAGTGTGTGTGTGTGTGTGTGTTTGGAAAGTAAAGTAATAACAGGAGTAGAGAGGGAGAACATACTGAGAGACTGACATTGTGTCTATTTACATGGAAACCAATAATCTGACTACTGACCTGCCGGAGGCCATGTCACAAATATCCACTTTATTGGATCCATTTAAATCTTTCCAAAGTTGATACAGGAGCCTTTAAGTGAAACGGGCTCCCTCCTGTAAATATTCACTGTATCAGTTACAGGTAGCTGATGGTATGTTCTCCTCCTCTGCTCTGGGTAACACCGTGTCCCGCCGTGAATCAAACACGCTGCCAATTCATCAGGGAGCCATCGCTGGGAATATATAGCAGCTCCCGGGTTACTTTCTATTGTAATAGATGCATTGTGATGCTAAAAAAATATCCCAGCCTGTATTCGAGCAGCATGAACAAAAAGAGAAGCAGAAGACGGGGTCTGGTGCAGATTCGGGGGGTGGGAGGGTAGCAATAATTAGAACGAGAAGGATAAGGACAGGTTCAGTTGTGTATATGTGAAATCAAATTTCTATATAATGTCATTTAAATCCTGCGATCCAGGAATTGTATTTTCACTCGGATTATCGGAATCATCAGCCCGTGAATGCATAAGATACCTGCCAGTCATTGTCATGTGTCCTCTGGGTGTGTGGAGGGTTTAGTGATCTTCAAGTTCATAAATTGCAAGCTTTTTTGGGATGTGTATCGTGATGCAAAGGAAAAATGAAATCCACTAGAAGTTGGAAAGAAAAAACAGGAGCGAGGGTTTTATAGGGCGCTTATGAAAGCAGGAGCAGAAGAGAAACTTATTTAAGCATCTCAGTTTTTGTTTAGAAGCAGCAACTGAATAAAAAGAATATTTCTTTATATTTTTAAAATATACACACAGTGCATGAAACACACAAAATAGCATGGTTTCAGTGGTTACTGATGTAGCAGCATGCAACAGTAAATGATATCTTGAGCATGTTTCATGTGCTTCTTGTGGGAAATGTATGTACTCTGCATGTCTGTGGAGGCTAATAAAGTTTGTTTTAGGCTCAGCAACTCTTAAGGGAAAAGTAGAAATTCAAAGAGTCAGAATTATGATCACGCAGGACACTCCATCATTCATTTAAATGATGCACTGATACACAACACAACTTCAGTATTCCCCTTGGAACAATCGCAAACTACAGTTGAGAATAATAAAGAAATATTAAAGCCAGCTGATGTGCCACAAGAGCTGCAGGTGCCCATAGTATATGACATATGTCTAGAAGAGGAATGGAGATTAAAATAACTGATTCCCAGACAACATGCAGAGAAAGCAGAGGCTGAATCTTGTCCATCAAAGTTGCACCATGCACAGTACATGTACTGAAAACACAGAGCACCCTGCTAATGCAGTAGTGATGGGATATGTAGTCTGTCATGACAAATCAGCAAAACTGACATGGCCTGACACAACTAGGAAGTTAACATTGGTGCTTATATAATTGTGTTTAAAAGTTTTGGGTTTTTTTCTCTTTCCTGACTAAAACACATCTCTGGAGTTTTCTGGTTGAAATAAAACCAGAGGCTTTTTCCAAATATTTCTGTTTCAGTTCCTGAGAAATCTGTTGTAAATGTAATGATGTGTTTTAAAACTAATCAACGATCAGTTGATATTTATTTTTATTTTTTCCAGAAACACCTTTGTCACTGTCCCAGTAGCTAACTCATTCACTCCTGTTTGATCCCTAGAGCAACTCGTATGATCCATGAACACAGAGCAGCTCCAGTGGAAACCAACGTGACCCACATTAACTGCAACCATTCATTCATTCATTCATTCATTCATTCATTCATTCATTCATTCATTCAAGCAATTATCTTTGCCGCAACCATTTAATTTGACGAATTTTGTAAAAATGTAAATGTAAATTCTAGTAGAAAGGGTTGATCCTTCTAGTCGGCCATGTCATTAACACTCCACCCACATTGTGATAACGTGTTTCACTGCAGAAACTCTTATTGTTGCATTGCTGCCACTTCATCTCTCATACCAGCATACTAACGCCTCAAACACCAATGTTTTTAAACTGAATAACACACAGCATGACAACATAAGTCAACTGCAACACTGTATTCTGCTGTGGCTTGGAGTCTTCTGACCCAGCCTGTCAGCACAGTCAGTAGCAGCTGACCAGTTATATCTCATGAATCTAGTAATAACTGCTTCTACTGTTTCTACAAACATTCAGTGAGGCCAACAATCCTCTGGGCTTTAATATTGGTTTATTGATCACTATTGATCACTGTCTTTGTTTGTCAAAAGTCACTTTGCAAATCCAGTGACATTGTCACAGCAGGAACATTGCTTTGTTTCCCCTCTGTTCATTATTATGCAGTAATATAATAAAGATTCTGTCGATTCTATCAACATCACTTCCTGCTCCCTGCTCCGTGTTTCACAGTGAGACTTAGAAGGTGGCACTCGAGAGCTGCAAAACACTGCTCTCACAAATACAAGAAAAACAAAACAACTTTGAAATAAAAGTGCTTCCCAAGGATCCCATATTTTGTATGAGAAACAATCTCTGCTTATCCCAAACATGCCTGGAAATGCATTGAAAGTTGGTTTGAGAACATGAACTTTCACAACCAACATTTATTACTACACAATCACTACATAGCATTGATGTTTCCATTTTGCATGAGTGCATCCACACACACAGAGAGACAGAGCATGTCATGCATGTCTTACAGAAAGACCGACTGTAGTCCTCTCTGTGTGCGATGTAAGCGAGTATGCAGAGGGCTGAGCGCCGGCTCACGCCTCAGTCCCAGTGCACTGAGCTGACAATAAAACAGAGGACGCTCTCAGTGGAGCCTACAGGTGTGCTGCATTGTCTTTCCTCTGTGACAGCCCTGAAAGGAGAACACGCTCCTCACTATGGTGAGCCTGATTGTAGTGGCGTTATCGACCAGCTCCCTGGTGTAATTCCCAGACAGAGAGTGGCAGAGACAAACACAGGTGAAAAAAACTCGGAATCTTTTATCTCCACCGAGCAGCCTAAGGCAGGGTGAGAGTTCTCCTTTCCCTCAAGCCAGAACACGGAATACTGACAGGGCCGCAGCTGTTATATACTTCTCCTGCTCTCCGTACGTGCCTTAAACTCACATCTATTTTTGAGCTGCTCGAAAATTCAACTCCATATTCCCCTCAACATATTTGCATCGACAATAATGGACCAAGTCGGAGAAACGGGAAAAGATGAATAGTGCAGTTTAAGGGCTGAATATATATATTGATTTGTTAATGAATAGAAGCCACAGCGTTTCACAGACTACAGATTCCATAGATACATTCAAACAAAATCAGGAAGAAACAGAGATCAGATGATGTGGGGACATTCAGCCCACACCAGTCTGACTGCTGTGTTTGAGGGACTGTCTGAAGAACTGCTGAAACGGTGATGTGCAGCCAAACTAAAGACTGAGGCAACGAATGCTGCAACGTCTGTTGCTTAAGGTACAGTAGATCTCAGCTGATTTGGCTTTGGCTCTCTTGTTTAATATGCATGGGACACATAATTAATTTACAAACTGAACTGTTATAGTTTCCTATTTTCTTGGGGTAAATAAAGGCTTTAATTTTAAAATCCACTCATGACTCCTCACCTTCCAGCTCAGTGCAACATATAGTGAGCTGCATAGGTTCACATGATTGACATTGCACATGTTGTGATGCAACCTGTAATCCCACCCTGGTCGTAACTTTAAAATAAAAGGTGCATAAAATGAGTGGTGTGCTATATTACATGCCGTGCCACGGCGTTGCAGATTCAGATTACTCAGACTCCAAAAAGTTTTTAATTTTTAAGTGAAATAAAAGATAAATGTATATATACACACACACACAAACACACACACACACATATATATATATTATAATATAATATATAAAATATATATTACCTCTATCTACATGTTTGTGTTTTTGTGAGCAAATAAGTCAAAGGTCAAGGTCAACAAAAATATAGTTACAAATACAATTTAAAGAACAGATCTGTGCACATATAGAGAGACAGTCTAACAGTTGTTCTGAAAAGAAAATGATGCTTCACCATATGATATCATATGATCATTAAGAGAAGTAGTCTATAAGATAAAATCATTTATGGCCATATGTCCATGATGTCTTATAATAGGAATAAAACCAATGTGATTGTCATGATATACAGAATCACAAGCATCAGAAATGCAGCAGTACTAAATGCTATGTGACACAGCACATTGCTGAGCTTCTGCTTCGTAATGAGGGATGGATCTCTTACGGTCTGTTATCATTGTAATCATTGTTCATTGGCCGGTTTCTGGTGTGTGTGGAGCTGAGTGAACGTGTATTAGTTATATGCTTGGATAGCACTCAGCTTTCTCTTCATAGCCGTCCTCCTCATGCTTCTTTTTCTTACTGTATTCCTTCACTGTCCTGCTCCTCTGCAACCCCACCCCCCCAACCCTCACCATCACTTTCTTTCTTGCCTGCCTTCTCCCCCTCTCTTTCTTTCCCTCTCTTTCATTTCTCTGTCTTATTCCATCTCTCCACTCACACCACCTCCAATCTCATCATTGTGTCTTGCACCTCCAGCCCTCCAAAAGAAAGGGGAAGAAAGAAAAGAAAATAGGAAACGGGCAAATCCGGCAGCCTCTTACGGCATTGGTGTTTACCGACCCATAATGCCGCACTCAGATTTGTTCAGCTCCCAAAATCGCTCCTTGTGTACGTGTATCCCTCCACCCCCCACCCTCCACCTATCCCTTATCGCCCAACAAAGGATGCGGATGCTGTATTTTCCGCTGCAAAACCTCCTGCAATGTTACCCCCACAGCCTCCATCCCCTGATTGTTATAGTGGTAAGTACACAGGAGCACCTTGCCGCTTCCTCCTGCTAAACCTGAAGACTAATAGGGGAGTCTGCCAAACGCAACACACACACACACACACAGGGGGATGGGGGGAGAGAGAGAGTTATGTTGCATCCACATAACCACTAACTCAAGATTAGCCACCATTCTGAGCTGAGATGGATTTCAACAAGACCCCCTCTTTTACCTTGATGGGTGGTGGCAGGGTTTAGGTGAGGGTGATGAAGCGACACAAAAAGAAATATAATCTGCATCTATTCATCGTTAAAGAACAAGGTGGAAAGTTGCGAATGTCACTACTAGGTTCTTCACTGATACCTTGGCAATGCTGGGTGGATAATTGAAGTCCTGGGTTTTTCAAATAGGGCGTGCATAGGAAGAAGTTATAATACCCTGGTGGAATAAAAGGATGTGTGTTATATCTGCCAAAACCCTCTAGCCAGTGCTTCAGCTCTCTGTAGGAGCTGAGCACAGAGCGCAGAGGATGCTGTTTTTCAGTTCTTTGTGAATTTCACTCATCCAAACAGACCTGTAGTCCAGAAACGAGAGCAGTGAGAGAGAGGCGAAAACAATGTGGTCTTGCAAAATAACATGGCTATATGGAATATCACAGATGACCTGTGAGCTAAAATACATGCATTTAAATGTAATGTCTTAAAGGCCAACTCATACTCGCTTTATAATATTAATATTTTTTGCTGTTGCATGCAAATTCATTTTGATAACTAGATCATTTTGTTCTGGGGCTTTATTTTCTTCATCATCCCCCACACACACAAAAAATATTTTACATCAACAGCAACAGCATGGAATGACAAATAAGAGCATACCTGAACAGGGCATAGCAGATCACGTTAACAGTAATATGAAGCACATGAGCTTACCGCACTTTGGTTGTCATGGTTACAACAAAAAAACATGCTCATGGATAAAAAAAAACAATGTTGATTTTCAGATTTAAATGGGAGACAAGGAGCTGTCGTCATGTTTTGCAAACCCATCCACTCACCCAGACCTCCTCCGAATAAGAACTTTGTTCTTTGCAGTGTTATGGCCACTAAACAAATAAATTATAAGGAAATGTTTTAAGCTGATCACAACAGGGCTTAATTTAGACTATCAGTATGTATTATACAGGAAAAGGTAGTATACAGTTACAATTGGTACACAGCAATGAATTTAGAGCTTCCATCCACAGACATTTTAATACATTTACATTTATTTAAAAATGGATTTGCATTCACAAGCAGTTTTATTATTGGCTGATGATGACAAACTGTGAAATCTAGTCTACATTTCTGCAGCTTTATAGCAAACGACTTAACAATCTTTATGAGCTTTTCTAACATCTTGGCTTGTAGGGCAACCAAAGAAACTCTGAGCAGAAAGCAAACTAATAGCTTGTTAGCCAGTCAGCATATTGGACAACTTAAAACTAAAACAGGTAGTGGCATACTTTTAATAGAGTACGGCGAGATCCCCGAGATGCTTGAATGACTTCTTTTTTATTTTCTACCTGTTCCCTTGTTTACATCTTCTCATTTCCTGGCAATTTTCCCTGTGTGAGATTACTCTCCACACTCAGCACGGCTGGTGGTTTCTTAGACCAAAACAAGATGTGCCTTCAACTGAATTTCAATTAATACACCTCCGGGATTTTCTGCACTTGATAGAAAGGGTTGTAAAACAAATTAGTTTGGCAGCACATGCTAAAAATAGAAGAAGCGCAGAGGATGTGAGGAACCAAAAGAAGGAGCGAAGAGGTTCTGAATGGTTATTTGTTTGTAATAATAAATAAGACACATCACCATCACAAATGCGTGTGTGTATGTGTGTGTGTGTGTGTGTGTGTGTTTGTATACATACATACATATATACACAGAGAAGGAAAACATTATCCCAGTGCATGTTCAGCAACACAAGGGAAGCTGGGCAGCAGTCTGCATGTACACACTGTTTGTTTTGGACTCAGTACCGTCTCATTTACACGTGTTAATTGCAGCTAATTGGTTCTAATTAGATGAACAGGAAACCCTCTGGGACCACTCATACCTTTAATTTGAAGTAAATATCATTAATTAACATATGCTAATTCCAAGCCAATTAACATTGATTAAGAGATGCCAGCAATGGGGGGCAGGGGGTGGGTGGGGGGTACCAACTATCTCAAATTACTAATGACTCAGCAAGAGGAAGAGGGAACGTCACATTGGATGTCAGTCCATTTGGGCCCAAGTCCAGGCATGACTGGCAACCTTGGCCTCTGGTCCCGCCACCCAGCATGGGGTCACACTGTGACCACTACCATGGCTACCATTCCTGCCACGCTCACTGTACTCATCGTGTCTGCCATGTATCATACTCACTGTGTCCACCATCTGCCAGCCGCACTGCGCACACCACGCCTGCTGCACCCACCCTGCTTTCCATGTGCACCCTGCTCACCACCAAATCCTTACACTCACTTTCCATGCTAAAAGACAAAGTTCCCTTTGTCTACCACATTCACCATAAATGCCATGTTTACTTCAGTCACAATACCCATCGGTATACTGAGCATACGTAACCAAACTAACTTGGTATGCTCTTCTTGCAGTACAAGAGGATGCTGGCCTTACTGCACCTATTGTGCAGGCTCTGTGGTACACCTGCACAGGAAGCATCCCCACTGGCTCTGCAGACAGAGGGCGTGTGTCTGCCAGGCAATTGAACAGGAGAGATTAGAGGGCTCACTGCTGAGAGAGGGAACAGAGAGACAGAGAGGGAGGTGGGGGACAGACAGAAAGAGAGATGAAGGCGAGGGACAGTGAGGAGGGCAGGAGACGCATGGAAATTTGAGAGAGGAGCAAGATACTAACAAGCTGCAGGCGATAAGCAAGTGGCGACAACATAACTGACTGGGACTGATTAAAGACAACAAACCATTTCACCTTCCATCAAAAACAAAGATATTTTATCTATAAACATTATCTATTATTTTAGATACCTCACTGTCCTCAGTGGTAGCTGGAAATCACATTTTATAATTGAGCCTTAGATTTCAAAAAACAATTTTGCTGAAAAACAGTCTTGCAATTAGGCTTTCTTTGGGGGCACATTTAAAACTAGGGACCAGTTAGTTGTGGATGGCTCTTCCAAGTGTGGACAAAAATTGGAGACCAATCGAGAAATTACTTTTTGGTCAAAGCTTAAGTTAAAGTCAGGTTTAAGTCAGGGTTAAATTAGGTTAATGGCAGGGTTAGGGTAAGTGTTCAGGAAATAAATGCAAGTCTGTCTAACATCCCCAAAAGTGACCTGTGACAGTGTTTGTATTTGTGCATATGTGTGTTTACTTATGCAAGGTTAATGTGCAGGTTGAGCAAGTGTGTGTATTTGTGCGTGTGTGTGTGTGTGTGTGTGTGCGTGCGCACGTGTGTGTGCTCCCTGTAGGTGTGGGCCGTGCCACATTGCTGGCTGCCAGGCTGCCCACCAAACCATCTGACACAAATTCACACCTCAGCCACCATGCCCTCAAGCACACACAGACAATACACACACAGCCTGTTTTACCCTGTGACTGTGTCTCTTGGTGTCAGACCAACATAATGATTTGATGGATATCAGCAGCATTTATCCACCTATGCCATTTTAATTAAAAATGTTATGCAGTTTGAATAAACTGCCTTTTAATAGCCCTTTGCTACTGCTGTCCACCACAAAACCCTCTACACTACACATCAAATTGAACCATTCAAACACACATTCAATGCTTGTGCTATACATACAGTGCATTACTACCATGCACAAACACACACATAAATAAACAAACTCATGCACACATATTTTGGGATCCAGTGTCTTGCCCAGTGACACTTAAACATGGAGACTGGAGGAGCGGAGGATCAAACTACCAACGGGTGGACTACCTGGTCTACCTCCTCAGCAGCCTCCATTTGTTTGAGTGGTTGACTGCTCAGCGTTACACTCCTGTCAGACCTTATCTTCTCCAAACATTTCCATCATTTCCCAGGTAAAAATTTGCCTCGTAACTCAGATGGCTGTTCCTGGGAAGTTTTACCCTATTATTCAACATGTGGCTCAACCATTGTTTGTCCAGGAACTATATTCTCCAAAGTGTAAAAAAATGAAAGAACGTGGTCTCTGTTGAAGTTTGTGGATTATTCTCTCACATAACAGTGGACTATTGCAGCTTATTGTTCAACTGCGAGGGAGAACTGAAGGACATCAGATGTGGCAGTTGGCAATAGAGCTGCTCATGATAGCCTTAGATGATGCCCTCGAGCACTTTGTAGAATATTTTTTATAATGTGAAATGATTAAATCGCCATTGTAGTGCTTACTGGAGATAAAATCCAGACTATTTCCATTGGTGGACTTCAAGTGGCTGCATCTGTGTGTGTTTTTGTACCTTCCACAAACAGACAGTACAACAATTACGCACAGTGACTGGCCCTGTGCCCCACTGACTTTATGGATGCCTTCCAGGAGAGTTTGACTATGCACAGAACTAACCCCATTTCTTTATCGTGTCGTTATTACAAAAACACAATGAACATAAAAGAGTAAGATCAGAGTTACAAATGGGTACAACAAGAAGAACTCCAGTTTAATTTCAAGAAGTATCGCAGGCCTGTGCCATTATTTTACAGCCACAAGATTATCAACAATAACCGTGTTGTTTGGAAGAGGCTCATGCTTGCATGCGCAGGCCTTAAATACAGGCGGGCAGATGGGGAGCTGTGGGAGGTAGAGCAGATCGTCTACCGACCAGTGGGTCAGTGGTTCAATCCCCAGCTTCTGCAGTCCATGTGCCCATATGTCCTTGGGCAAGACACTTAACCCAAATTGCTCCTAGTATCATAGCTGGCAGTGTGAGAATTTGTATGTTGCTTTACATGCACTGACTGAGCATGATGGGTGATGTTGATTCCTTATTGACAGTTACATTGCTTGGTTAATGCTGATTCCAGGATAATAATATAGACAGGCTAATATGGAAGGATCCTAAATAAGGCTAAATAAAATTATGTACATTGGTTGCCCACATCAGAAAAGCAAATGCGGCATCAGTGTACTTTAATGGAATCACTTGTTGACCAAATCCTTAAAATAAAGAAGTGTCTACTGCATCAGACAGTTTCTGTAACTTTCCAAAATCAACAATCTGATGCTGCAGTTAGCACGGAGCAAGAAGGTCCCTGATTCAAATCTCGGTTCAGGTCATCTCTCTGTGTGGAGTTTGCATGTTCTCTCCGTGTCTGCGTGGGTTCTCTCCGGGTACTCCGGTTTCCTCCCACCATCCAAAACATGCACTATGGGGGTTAGGATGATTCCCGACTCTAAATTGTCCATAGTTGTGAATGTGAGTGTGATTGGTTGTTTGTCTCTTTATATATGCTATATGTTGGCCCTGCGATGGGCTGGCGACCTGTCCAGGGTGTACCCTGCCTTTCGCAGGTCAGGTAGGATCGGATATGGTGATGGAAAGAAAATGACTGATGGAAAATGAGTGACTGCTGCAGTTGGATTAAACAGGTCCATCATAGTTCCACAGTCAGTTCCATCATGTGTGAAACATCTGATACAAGCATTGCATCTGTGCACATTGTTTATCTGTGTGTGTCTGTGAGATACTGCATGTGATTTAATGGCTGCATGCACTGATGTCATTGCCAACTACAGGACGCCGACCAGTTGCTTAATAATAAACCTTTAAAGGACTGTCTGAAGTCACACACGCGCACACACACACAGGCGTGCATGCACGGAAGCACACACACAAATCTACCACATGGACAAGAGACTAAGACAAAGACGCCCAGGGAGAGAGTGAGGCAGACAGGGTGAGAGAGGACACTGTTGTTGTCAGGCTTCATGAATATTTAGCAGGACTTGTTTGAGTGAAGATAGAGGTTTGCTCTTTGTGTGTGTGTCAGAGTGTGAGCGCTGGTGTGTGTGTGTGTTCATGTTGGTGAGTGTAGATTATGCCTTACATGTCCGCTTTGTCTTTGTGTGTGCTTTGTGTACATGCTGAAACAGATTTTGCCAGATTGTATGTGCATGTCTGCATGCTTTAAATGATTTCTTGAGAGTTTCTGTTTGTAAGAATTTGTGTATGGAGGTTCCAGCTGTTCTTATGCTTCAGGTACTGTGTGGACGCCTGTGCCCCCAAATCCCCATTCTCTGAATGTGTCTTTGTATTTGAGCAAAGGTGATTTGTGGGTCAAACACGCACATTTCCTTACTATGCAATTTCACCTGCATGTGTGTGTGTGTGTGTGTGTATGTGTGCATGGGGGTGTGGGACTGGGAGGAGGAAGGGGTCATGGGGGGGCTCCCCGGCATTTTGTCATGGCACACTTGACAAAACAAAGACAACTCACTTTTCTGGTCCTCTGCCACATTTGGTATTCAGGAACAAGTCAGGGCTCTGGCTGCAAGGGCCCGATAACACCTTCTCTCCCCCTCTCTCTCCTGGGTGTTGTGGTGGTGGAGGAGGGCTGGTAGTGGGCGGATGAGTGGTGGTGGGGGGGATCCCCACACTCCAGACAGACCATGCCATTCGAATGCAAAGCCTCAGCTGCTGCAAATCCACCCCCGTCTGCCCCCCTCCACCGCTACCACCACCCACCTATTATTTCGTCGGATTTCACAGCTATTTTTGGATGGGTGGGCTAAGCCATCCAAGGATCTCCACTGGAGATATGTAATCAAAACCCGGCCACCGCCCCATGTGGCCATTAACATAAAAATTAAAGAATTATATGCAGAGAAAATGGGCAGGAATGAATAAATAAATGAAAAATATAGTATAAACCTCTGAGCCAGCCATCTCCTGGTGCGCTTCGCGCTTTACTTTGCTAGGAGAAAGTGACAGAATGAGGCTGTTCATATCTGATTGGATTATTAGTTTCGAAGTAAGCCTAAACACATGTTTACAAATGACTTACAGGGCAACAGCAACATGAACAAGTGAGTGGTTTGTAATGTATGGTGTGTGGTGTGGATGCAGATGGTATGGCATGTGGCCACGAGGTGCCAGGGCGGCTTTTTCTTTCATGACCAAATGACATCAAATGATCTGAGTTGCTGTTCATATGAAAAAGTGCCTGTTACATCTGATAAACCATGTATTTATGTACAGGACTATATCTAGACTAAAATGTGTTTGCTGTGAGGAGTTGGGGCATGAGCCTGGAAGAACCTGGGCAACTTTGGAGCAGATCTGCTGTAATGATTTTCATTTCAGTTTCATTTCTTAAACATGGCCAATATTAGTCTCTGAGTGAAGTATGGGTTCTCCAAGCACCCTATTGTTTTTATGTGTTTCTAAGTTTTTTAGATTAAGTTTTTTTGAATGTTGCTTGTTGACAAACACATGAACATTTTCTTATTGCACCTTGCATGTTGAGGAGGCCACCTCTGCCAGATTTGTTCATGTAAACGACTTGTTGGCCTGTTAGCTTGTTCCTGCTGTCTGTTTTTATTGACTGTTGCTATTATAACTTTATTATTGCATTGGATTATTGCTACTGACTGATACTGATTCCATACATCCGTTGGAGCTGAATCTTTAGGGAGGATAGGGAAGGATACATGTTCACTAAGACAGTCACATGTACTTAACATGCAGTTTTTTGACATTAAGATTATCATACTCGGTCTTACACAGAAGGAATTAACTGATGCTGATACCAGCAACACTAAACAAAAATAACAGTCCTATTTATAGGTTTTTAGAAAAAGTACTGGCTTTTAGCCTTTTTTTGAGTTATACAATCTATTCTCATGTGCCTATTGTCCCACATGCATGTTATCTTACCCTTTGGTGTATGTTCCTGGAACAGATGCAGTGCATAATAATCTCACGCTTAGTGCTTTCTTTCAAGACGTGGAGTAGCCAGTGTAAACCTGCTGATGTGATGGGAGTCATGCTGCTCGCCGTGTCTGAGCCTGTGTCATCTTGCTTCTATTTGCATGGTGTTTATTCTGTCAATGACTTGGGTGTTTGCCCAGCTGGCACAGACCCTGGCTCTGGCAGCACCAATGCACCACCTCCCCTAGGGGGCAGAGGGTTCTCGGGCCTCACACACTTATGGATAGGAAGAAGGGGCTGGGTGGGAGGAGTCAGGAGAACTAAATGGAGGGATGAAGACGCCTGTCCTCCCTTTCCTCTCTTTCTCACCACCCCTCTGCGCCAACTCCACCCCAATGCTCGACACTGTTTACTGGAGAGCATGTGCAACATCTGCTGAGGCGGCAGAGAGCCGACCTGCACGAGTGTGTTCGATCAATGCCAGTCCCAAACCTGCCATCACCACTACCAAGGTACCCTCTCCCAACCTCCTCTCCCCTCCCCCAGCCAAAGTGGGTCGGCTTAGCTCCCACATAATCCCTATTGACTGCCTCTTGCTTTGTCTGCCAATTCCCAGCATTGGATTTGTCTCACTCGATGATGCGCTCCACTCCACTTCTCCCACATTAATCCATACTGTTATTACTTTTCAATACCAACACTAATTATTGCCCTCCTCGCATACCCATCCAGCGCCAACCCCTTTATTGCCACACACTGTTTTGGTTGTAAAACAACAGCAAAATAAGAATAAATGCATTAAGAGCAAATGACGAGAGGCCAATGATGACAGCAAAGAGGAGATCATTCCAACCTTTCGGTGATGATGACTTAACTGGCGGCTGCAAAGCGAGTGTGAAATGTAATGTGGCAAACGGTGCTGGGCAGGGCATCACAGTGACAAGAGGCCACTCAGAGTCGATGCTGCCATCAGAGACACTGCAGCTGCACACATGTCTTTCATCCACATTTGCCACCATTCTTTGTACATATGTTTCAGTGGTACATTTTTACACCTAAAAATGGAATCCTGGTTAAATGAGGGTCTTTTCTCTGTGGGAATGATGTCTCTGTAGAATGAATGAAGCAATGGACAGATATTGTTATGACATCCTTTTCTGAGGTTTGCTGTACAGGGCCTCTTTGGGTTATAGTCCTGTCTTGATGCGTTTACCCATCAGGGCTGGGACTGCTGGGTCACGCGTGAGTCGTGATCTAAATTTAAATTGATCAAAATGACAATAAATATGTCACAGCAAGTAGCTGATGGACAAAGCCTCACTATTGCCCTCGCTGACAATGTCTGAATGAAAGTGCTACATCTCTTCTCACATACACAACATCTCTGCTCTGACAGAGTTTCCATGAAGAGACCTCTTTTGTGGTAACTAAATTACAGACACATAAACAAACAAAAAAAAACAAACATTGCATGTGTGCATTGGCCTCTACCTCACAGCTAACCCTCACGAGAGACTAAATTAGATTTTTGGGCATGTTGCAGTTGTTCTTTACTGGGTTTTGTTAACAGTAACAAATTTGTTGAACGTGACTCGCCTTATCTGTCACAAATCTGTATCATCTTAAATCATCCTCTATTTCATAACCCATTTCCTGCATCAGCCAGCAGGAATGCTAACTGACCCTGATCAGAAACTCCCCATACACTAATGTTCTGTGACCACCTGGCCAAATGCTGTATGTTGCTCGGCTCAGAGTGGACCCTGCAGCTGTGACCTCTGCATGACCTCTATCTCGCTCAGTGTTTAGACACCTTGACGAGTGCAGGGACACCGAGTGCACCGGTGATTTTTCTTGGAGAATGAGCAAGCAGCAGAAATGGGGCATTGAGTAGATTGGGGAGGACTTTGTGTGGGACAGGTGAGTAAAACAACACACTCACTGTTGTAACTTACTTAGAAATGATAATTAGTTGTGTGCACAGGCTGCTGAGTGTCTGCATACAAAACATTATCTTATTTTGTTGAGTAAAGCTGTTGTGTTTCCATATAAACTGACATTTTAATGTACTTCATGTTGTAAAAATTCTCTTTGATTTAATATGAAACTGTAAAAACCTTATGACAAGTTTTAGTTATCTTTCTAAAAGTTACACCGAAATTCAGTGTCGTGGTGCAGTCAGAGAAAATGACCCAAATGATTGCAAATAACTGCATTCACTTTTTGTCCACTGGTCCTATGCCATTGAATATTCACATAATCAAAAAAGCAGTGAAACGCAGTCACGGATTTGGTAAGTATGAGAGTTTTACAGTATTTTTCATTTCCTAAAACAGTAAATCTAAACTATTACATAATTAACAAAATGAAGAAGTAACATAAATCTATGTAATGTTTCTTTTTGTGACTTCAAAACACACATGAACCACATTCTACTTCCCAAATGTTCCAATGTTCAATGCAAAAAGAATGTCTAATGAGTCTAATGCAGCAATCTGAATAGCTTCAAGTTAGGCTAACTATAATGTTTTCTATTACAGGTGCTAAGCAGGTAGCAGCCTGTTAGCTTTCTGCTGCACATAATATACAGTACATAACAATCTAAAGCTGCTAGACTTTTTCAATTTAAATTCTTCTTGTTGGCCTGTTGATTTGTGATGAATACTACAAAACTTCACCATTGACTTCAACTTAAGTCAATGAACTTAATCCACTTACTTTGCTCAAAAAAGCTGTTTAAACACTGACCGTGTGTGACACTTGATGGATGACGCGCTCAAATGAAATATACGATACAGCAGCAGTGGCTGATCAGTGTTTAATGAGAAAACTATTACAATCACAGAAGCTTGAGGAATTCAGTGAGTAACTATATGCATCACGAGAGTTATTATTAAAATAAACAGACTGGAATCTGTCTGAGGAACAAGAAACACTGGGCTAATTCAGCTTCTCCAATCGCAGTAACATGTTCCAGTCTGAAAATTGTGTCAAATGTAGCATAGATACATTGTCCAAGGCCAAGAGACAGTTATTGATAACATTGACCACTGCAGTTTCTGTGCTACGATATTCCCTTAATCCTTACAAAAAACCTAGAAACAGATAATCACATGATTATTTTTCAACAGCTATTTTTAAGGATCTTTGAAATGACAGGGAAATTGGAAATAGGTCTCAGCCATCTGGGTCATGAGGTAGCTTTTTAATCCAGAATAATTACAGCAACCTCGAAGACCTGAGTACATAGCCTGTTATTGGAAGTAAACTGAAACGATTTACTATAGAACTGGCAGTTAAAGATTAAAGAAGAAGTCTAGTGGGACGAGCTACATCAACAATCTTACTGTATTTATGCCTCTCTTTTGCCAGCAACCTTGAAAATCATATTACCTGGAAATATTACCTTAAATATAGTTGCTTCACATTTCTTAAATTGAGCAATTACCAAAGTTGTCTGAGGATGGTTGCTGACTGAGAAACGTGAAGTGGTTGATGGTGAATTGGAGTCTTCTAGTTGGATCCATGCTTCTTATTGCAGACAGTCACCCAGCTACCCTGCTGTCCTCCCAGCTGCTCAGGAGCTACCGGAGCAAAGGCACTGGCTAACAATATCAGGTAAGGACTGCTCTCCACAGTGCAGAGCTGAGCTTCTGATTCACAAAGCATTGACTCCGCTGGGGTAAACAAACTGCACTTATCACACATTCCATTTACTTTAAAGGAGGTGGGGGAGTAAATGAAAATCAGCCATCAAAGTGAATATTCATCCACAAAAGCCAAAGATAAGCAAAGGTGAGTAGCAATACACAGAGCATAACATGTAAAGTGCACATATACTATACCTGTCTCCTGGAGCTGTGGTGGTGGGCAGGCATCCAGGACCAGTTGTCCATTTGTTACTGATCCCAGATGAGTCCTTTTAAGCAGCTTTACATTAGACCCAGCCAGCAGAGTCCACAGCTCAGAGAAGGTGCATTTACTGCCTGGAAGGGAGGTGTGTGTGTGGGTGTGTTTTTAAATGTTCACATTACTTACGGCTCAGCTTTGGTTAAACTATCACACAAAGGTATATGATATTTATTACTTTCAGTGGGTAGGAGCAAGTCACTTAGTCTCTTTGCTGATAGGTACTTAACTGTGATCAGTAAAAATACTGGTATTTTTACTGATTCATCATCACCTGGTCAGGTGATGATGAATTTCAGTCAATGAATCCCCGTAGCCTAATGAATTGACGATAAGATTTATACACGCAGCACATGCACTCAGAATCGATCACAGCGTGGTAAGTTGGAGGTGGATGTTACTTCCACTTTCTCCCAACTGTGTCTGCACAGCATAAACATGTTTACTCCAATCTGAGCATCGTAAATTAAAACTTAAGTGTGATTGTGCTGCTGCGTGTTTCACTTAACACAGTTTCCTACTCAGAGCTGAAAGCTGGTGTTTCCAACCAGTCAGACGGAGTAAGGTTCATAAGAGGACAGGGGTCAGGTGTCTATTTTGCCACCTCTGTCTCAGACCTAATGCCTGCTGAGCCCTGCCAGAACGCAATCAGTGAAACGTGTTGCCTGTCTTTGAAGCACTGAATCACAGTGGATCATTATTTTCAAAATGTGGATATTGATTATTTGTTATTGACAGTGCAGCTGCGTAAGAAAAAATGCTCTGTTTTCTGTTGTGTCTTTTTTTCAGGTACTTTTAGTCAGTTTGCACACAGGCCTGAACAACAGACATGTTGGTTGCTTTTCAAAAGAAATACATTTCGCAGATCTTTCAAAATTACGGAAATGTTCTGTATGATGGTGAAAGTTATGATCAGATTTCCCTGAATGTTAGACAGTGATGGGTCATTCTCCAAAAACATTAATATTAAGTGTGATGCAAAGAGGATGTAGGTTGAGATGAGAACACATGGTCATGAGCAGAAGACACTGGATATCCCATATAGCAGAGTTATATATATATTGTGAATATGGGTGGTTTTTTATTGTATTAAAGTTTAATTTTGTGCACACTGGAGGAAAAAGTCTGTGATTCATTTTCATGACAAAGACTGTAAGGTTTTCCTAAAACTGGACTATGACAAGCTGATGCCAGCTCACGATCTAGACAGGATTAGACTATGATTACACACTGGAGGACAAAGTTAGCCCTCCTCATCATTCTCTACACAGACCATTGAAGTGACACGCAGCACTGGACCCTGATGGATATTAATAATATCACCTATACATAGTCTGAGTATGACTGAATTACAGGATGAAGTGCAGTTGCTAGTTGGTTCATATTTTTTGAAGGACTGGACACGAAGCACATGCATGTGTGGATGCAGCAGAGATCAGGAGAGCCACTTTACCAGCCAGTGCCAAAACAACACACACACACACACACACACTAGGATCTACATGTTCAAGGACTATAGGGGCTAGAAAAATGTATAGGATACAAAGGAAAAAAAAGTGAGGTAGTTATGTATTCGTTAGTTATTGTAAGACTGTAAACAGGCATAATACATACGTGTGTGTATATTTAATGGGATGCTTTGTCTTGACTGAAGCTGGTTCGGGGTCTTTTGTCGATGGTATTATTCAGGCAGAAGGAGGGAAAGTTAGGACAATTCCAAGGGCCCCCTGACAGGGGCCCCCAAAAATAGGAGAGTATGCACTATATACTCTGCACATTTTAATTTTTTGTCATGGGGCCCAAAATTCCTGGCAGTGCCCGTGTTGCAAAGACACATGACCAGCTGACCAGTCAAACAGGTTATGTCCAGTCTGGCCTCCATCAGATGGGGAGTTAGCTTTAATGGGCAGGAAACACAGAAAGAGACAGCAAATAACCTACCTTTGTCTTATCAACAGCCAGTAGCTGCCCAGGTTAGCTGCTTCTCTCTCTCTCTCT
The DNA here is from genome assembly GCA_016785345.1 of Trinectes maculatus. NCBI lineage: Eukaryota > Metazoa > Chordata > Actinopteri > Pleuronectiformes > Achiridae > Trinectes > Trinectes maculatus. The sequence continues at coordinate 611,798 of JAFBJQ010000259.1, forward strand.
CTCTCTCTCACACACACACACACACACACACACACACACACACACACACACACACACACACATTCCATGTTGATTTACCATACCATGTTTTAAGTACAATTCCTATTTTATATGGACTAAATAAATAGATAAATAGATAGATAGATTTACCTTATTGATCCCAAACTGGGAAACTGGGAAATTAATCAAGTAGGTTAAAGCAAGTTGTGTGATGCTGTGTGCTTTGTGACATTCATATACAGGGGGTCCTTGTGTTACGACGGTCTCGAGATACGACGTTTTCGTGGTTACGACACATCTCCCATGAACTTCCTTGTTTCGGCTTAAGCTGTTTGCCCCGTAAATATGTACAGACTTCGCACGGGAACTAGTTGGTACCGGCTCTCCAGCACCTCCACAGCAAGGCTACTCTGCGTTGTGTTTACTTATGTGAAATGGACGGCTGGCGGGGGGTGCAGCGGCAGCCGGTAAGGAGATGCACACGGACACAGATGGGTTCGGGATCGTGGCAATACCGTAAGTTTATTCACAACACAGGGTCTACACGGTTGATATCAGAAATCTAAAGGAAATGCTCATTACACTCGCGATATCAACCCCTACGGTGTGTCAAGAGGGACAAAAGGCAATTCACCATAGTAAATTCTTATTTTAGGGTGGTGTTATAGCGACATCTAGTGGCACAACTTAGTATCTACCTTACATATGAATGTGTGTTCCGACTTACGTCGAAATTCGGTTACAACTCATTCTGAATGGATCTCCGTTGTAACTCAAGGACCCCCTGTATTGGGTTCATAATGTGTTCAATATTTGTGAAATATCTCCAATGTGACACTTGTTGCAGGTTGTTATTGTTTTTGTTGTTGGATCATAGAGACTCTGCAGACATTATAAGACAAAATGTTATTGTTAGACTATTGGTTTCATTCCAGTTGGCCATATATAGTATGTATAATCGTAATTGCTACTAAATAAAAGATGGCAACCTGATCTGACTCTG
>JAFBJQ010000259.1:617800-642105 GCA_016785345.1 Trinectes maculatus
CATGGTTGTCAGCTTGGCTAACATCCCCCTCTCAAACACCACATTGATGGAATCCAGAGGACAATCCAAGACTGAGCTAGCTCTTCTGACCAGCATGTTGTGTCTCTTCTTGTCCCCCTCTGAGCGTCCACAGCCCCAGCCGACCACAGCGTAAAAAATGCTGATGCCATCACTGAGTCATAAAAGTGTGTGTCCTGCACACACTAAAGGACCTCCTCAGTAGGGGGAGACGACTTTGGCCCTTCTTGTACAAGATATCTTTGTTGTGCGTCCAGTCCAGTTTGTTGTTAAGGTGAACACCCAGGTATTTGTACTCCACCACGATCTCAATGTCCAAATCCTGGCTATTCACTGATGCAGTTTGAGAAGCCTTCCTTCTGAAGGCTTCTCAAACTTCGTCTTGCTAGCGTTGATCCGCATGTGGTTCAGTTCACGCGAGGCAGGATATTTGGTGATGCCCTCTCCCGTACTCGCATGGCAGCTGTCCGTGTTATAACTGAAGTCTGATGTTTACGGTGTGATGCGGAAGGAGAGAGCACCGTAGTCTGTGGAGCCCCTGACTTGCAGACTACCACATCAGACACACAACTGTGAAGCCACACATACTGCGGCCTGTTGGCGAGGTAGTCAGTGGTCCATACAGCCAGGTGGCAGTTGACTCCAGCTCCCTTCAGCTTCCTCTGGAGAAGTCAAAGAACATGACTGTCACAGTGATCCCGGTGCCCTCCAGGTGTGAAAGTGCCTAGAACAGCAGGTAGATGACAGCGGATTACAACATATCACATTCTGCTCGATTTGTTACCTCTTGTGATTAGCAAGAGATACAAGGGACATACACTACCCCAGTTTCCCACAGGGGACTGTGCTTTCCTGTAGCATGCAGCTGATGATGGTGGAAGCTGCTTATGATTAGGAATTTGTTGTGTACTCCTTCTTCTACTTATTCTACTTTTCATGTCAACTGAAGCAATGTCGGATTCCACGCCAAAATGAACATTTCTTCTTCTTTTGGGATTTCACTTCACACGCTTCAGGTCTGAGGTGGTTTACGTCCTCCAGGAATGTAACGGTCTTCCCAAGCTCTTGCCACAACTGCGCAGTTTCCCTCTGCAGAGCCTCTCTAGCCTCTTTGCTGGCATTGAAATGGATGAGGATCTCAATGATGGCTGCTTTCAAGCCCTCAAATTCCTGATGGAGAGCCTCGAGTTCACACTGTTTGGCAACTTTTTCTTTCTGAAGACGGTCCGTGAGCTTGAATCTCCAGGTTCTCACCTTCCGAAGTTTGGGAGTGGGAGACTCTTTCTGTGTTGATTGAAACTCTGTCTTCTTAATCTCTGTCTTCAGGCTGTCAGCTTCTCTGTGGCTTTCACAAACAAGCTCCTCCACAGCTGTGATTTTGGATAAAAACTCAAGGTTCTTTGCTTTCAGACACTCTTCGGATTTCTGATGGAGAACTTCAAGTTCGTGCTGATGGGCATCTTTTTCTTTTTGGAGACGGTCAGTGAGCTCTAGTCTCCAGGTTCTCTCCTTCTGGAGTTCGGCAGTGAGAGACTCTTTCTGAGTTGACAGCAACTGGTTCTTCTTAATCTCAGTCTTCAGTCTGGTAGTCAGCCTGTTAGTCTCTCCCTGGCTTTCACAATTAAGCTCCTCCACAGCCTTGATTTTGGATAAAAACTCAGTGTTCTTTGCTTTCAGACACTCTTCTGATTCCTGATGGAGAGTCTCAAGTTCTTGCTGGTGGGCATCTTTTTCTTTTTGGAGACTGTCCGTGAGCTCTAGTCTCCAGGTTCTCTCTTTCTGCAGTTCAGCAGTGAGAGACTCTTTCTGAGTTGACAGCAACTGATTCTTCTTAATCTCTGTCTTCAGTCTGGTAGACAGCCTGGCAGCTTCTCCTTCGCTTTCACAATTGCGCTCCTCCACAGCCTTGATTTTGGATAAAAACTCAAGGTTCTTAGCTTTTAGACACTCTTCTGATTCCTGATGGAGAGCCTCAAGATCTTTCTGATGGGCATCTTTTTCTTTTTGGAGATGGTCTGTAAGCTCTATTCTCCAGGTTCTCTCCTTCTGCAGTTCGGCAGTGAGAGACTCTTTCTGAGTTGACAGAAACTGATTCTTCTTAATCTCTGTCTTCAGGCTGGTAGACAGCCTGGCAGCTTCTCCTTGGCTTTCACAAACAAGCTCTTCCACAGCCTTGATTTTGGATAAAAACTCAAGGTTCTTAGCTTTTAGACACTCTTCTGATTCCTGATGGAGAGTCTCAAGTTCTTTCTGATGGGCATCTTTTTCTTTTTGGAGACGGTCAGCGAGCACTATTCTCCCAGTTCTCTCCGTTTGCAGTTCGGCAGTGAGAGACTCTTTCTGAGTTGATAGCAACTGGTTCTTCTTAATCTCAGTCTTCAGACTGGTAGAGAGCCGATCAGTTTCTCTCTCACTTTCACAAACAAGCTCCTCCACAGCTTTGATTTTGGAGAAAAACTCAAGGTTCTCTACTTTCAGACAATGTTCTGTTTCCTGATGGAGAGCTTCCTTCTCAACACTGGACTGTTGCGGTGCCTCATGTTCCAGCTGATGGGTGTTGTATTGTGTATGCGTCAGATTGCTCATTTCTAATCTAGTGGTCTGCTCTTTCTGCATCTTATTATTTGCAGACTCAGTATGTTTTGAAAGATCCCTGTTCTTGTTAATCTCTTTCTCCAGCCTGTCAGAAAGCATGGCAGTTTCCCTCTTGAGGGCTGTGTTGATGTCCCTCTCAGACTTGAGATTGTCGATAAGCTCAAAGCTGTTTTTTTCCAAATTCTCCACGATCTGATGGAGAGCCTCCAATTCAGCATTGAGCCATTTTGCAACCTCAAGTTCTTGCAGAGTAGTGGGATCGCATATCTGCGAATCAGCACTGAACTTCAATTTCAGCTCCATCTGCAGCTCTGTGGTAAGAGACTCTTTCTCTTGTGAAAGGGGCTCATTCTTTTTTGTCTGTGTCTCCAGCCTGGAGGAGGTCTTGGCAGCTTCTCTCTCAAGGAACCTATTTTTTTCCTTCTCCATCTTGAAGCGGGATTTCAGCATGCAGTTGCCTTTTTTCAGGTCCTCCAATTCAGAAAGTAGAGCCTCTCTTGCAGCTTGGCACTGCAATGCTGCGTCAAACTGCTGCAAGACGGTGTTCTTTAGTTTCTCCATCTCAGCTCTCAGTGCTTTGTGTGGGAAAATGTCCAAAGAGTTGTCTCACATGTTTCTGTCCTGGAATAAAGTCCAATATGAGCTCCTTTAATGGCTTTAATGCCTTTGTTTTGGTTCCCAGTTACCATTGTAACCATGGTCTTTGAATAGTGAAACAAAATGACAGTTACTCCCAAGTAGGGACCTGGGTATATTATACTATTATAATTAGTGTACAGTGTACAGTCTACTCTGTCAAATATATCTGTATAATAGAATAATTGCGCGTGTGACATACACGTTTTGTAATTCTTCGCAGTTGACAGCACTAATGTACAGTATTTTAACACATACAAGTTGTGTTAATGCTTGACAGTAAGTGTGTGGTGCTTGGAACTTGACTGGCTTGCACCACAGCCACATTTTTATAGCCATGATGTAATTGGTTTTCTTCTTTGAGCAAAGCTGCCCACACTACAGTTAGCCAGTGCATGACTGAATTTTTGTACTTGTGAATGCACTTTACCATACACAGGAGCACTATCCTGGTGTAAAGAAGTTATTATAATACAAACTGAAACCTTTTGAGGGCCGAACTTGGCCTACAGACCACCAGTTCTCTACATTACAGTTAAATAGTACGAAGTCAACTAAGACCGACTAGCCTCTAATACATGGAATCCCAAAGATTCTACAAGGATCTACAGTGTAAAATCAGTTAACTTACTAACTAATAAACAACTAATACATCATTTTAAATTGGCCATTTCATGATATAAAAATCAAATTCAAGGAAATCAATTGTCAACTTTCAATTGTAGATGCAAGTTTTGATTAAAAAATAAATACAGGTTATCCAAAATGCAAATATGCAACTGTTGTTGCATCCATAAATAGAATGTGCATTTTTTTGTGCATTTTGTCAGGTATTGGTGATACATGGGAAAAAAGGTCTGGGAACTGCTGCTCTAATACAATAACTCTTGGACAGCTGCCTTTACTGTATTTATTTATTTTCTTCACATCATCAGTGCATAGCACTGACAGATGAAAGGGCTTGTGCCACTTAACTGCCATTCAAAATCCCTGGTTGACAGATTGTAGCATCTGACTCAGAATTCCACATTTCTAACGTATCTCTGCATCTGTGTTTCTGACTTATGATCACAACAAACTATCTTTGATGGTTTGTGTGTGTGCTTGTGTGTGTGTATGTGTGTGTTTGGGGGTGTTGAAGTGGGAGCATATATGTGCATGTTAAAGAAGCAGCATGTGCATGGTTGAATATTGTGGTGGCAAGTTTTGTGAATGTGGTTATATTTGTGTGTTGGGGGAGTCAAGGTGCAGTGGAGCAGATAGCTCAGCTCTATGCATACTAAAACTGCCATCGCCACTGGCAGCAAAGATAGAGCTGTGGGGTGGGGGTTGTGTGTGTGTGGGGGGGTGTTGATGGTGCATGGGTGGTGGGAAGAGGGGTGTGTAGAGAGAGAGGCGATGGAAGGAGGAGAGACACAGCACCCCAGGGAGACCCCTCCTTATCGCACCTCTCGGCGCAGTTTATCTGATTACACACGACTGGGAAGACAGAGGTAGACAGAGAGAGAGAGAATTAGAGGAAGAGTGAGAACAAGGGTTGTGGAGTTGGGGATGATGGTCAAAGTTGGTCAAAATTAGTAGACTCAAAGTCCACTAAACAAGAATGATGTTGGCTTTAGTGACTGCTGTGCTTAATGTGTTTGAGAGTTTATTTAAGTTAACATATCACAATCTGCCTGTGCTGGACTTTATTAGATATAATTAATCTGTCACTGTCATCTGGCTATGTACCACAGTTCTTTAAAGTAGCTGTAATTAAACCTCTCCTCAAGAAACCAAGTCTGGACCCAGAGGTTTTAAATAACTACAGACCAATATCCAACCTCCCCTTTCTCTTTAAAATCCTTGCGAGGGCTGTTGCCAATCAGTTAAATGATTTTCTTCACACCAACAGTTTATATGAGGACTTTCAGTCAGGGTTCAGAGTTCATCATAGCACTGAGACAGCTTTCTCAAACGACCTACTCATGGCTTCAAATAAAGGATTTATCTCTGTTCTGGTTCTCTTAGATCTTAGTGCAGCTTTTGATACTGTTGACCACCACATCCTTCTTCAGAGGCTTGAACACTTGGCACAATTGGCATAAAAGGAATTGCCCTAAATTGGTTTAACTCTTATTTATCAAACAGACATCAATTTGTACAAATTGATGATAAGTTGGGTATCCATCAGGAATCAGAAGAATGCCTGAAAGCACACAGATCAGCTATGGAGTTCCTCAGGGCTCTGTGGTTGGCTCAATGTTATTTATGTTGTACATGCTGCCATTAGGGAACATTATTAGAAAACACTAATTTTTCTCAAGTTCTAATTTTTCTAAACATGCATTTCTATGCTGACGATACTCAGTTGTATATTTCAGTGAAACCAAATGAAACTAATCAACCACTTATACCCCAAGGAATGTCTCACAGACATTAAATCCTTGATGAGCCAAAATGTTATATTATTAAATACAGAGAAAACTGAAGTTATAGTACTTGGCTCTAGACACTTTAGCAAGTCATTATCTAATGATGTAGCCACTCTAGATGGCATCGTTCTTGCTCTGAGTGAATCTGCGAGGAATCTGGGTTATTTTTGATTCTTATTTATCACTTGATTCTCACATAAAACAAACTTCAAGAACTGCCTTTTTTTCACCTCCGCAATATAGCAAAAAGCAGACATATCCTGTCTCTTAAAGATTCATTAGTCCATGCCTTTGTTACGTCCGGCTTGATTACTGTAACTCATTACTATCAGGCTACACCAGTAAGTCCTTAAAGACCCTGCAGCATGTCCAAAATGCTACTGCATGTGTATTGACCAGAACCAAGAGAAGAGATCTTATCTCCCCCGTACTAGCTTCACTGCACTGGCTCCCTGTGAAATTTAGTATTGAATTCAAAATCATTCTACTTACATACAAAGCTCTAAATGGTATGGCACCAACATACTTACAAAATTTAATAATCCCATAATCATCCTACTAGAGCACGCCGCTCTCAGAACGCAGGTTTACTCACAATTCCAAAAATCCATAGGAGCAGACTAGGAGACAGAGCCTTCAGCTATCAAGCTCCTCTGCTGTGGAATCATCTCCCAGCTTCAGTCAGGGAGGTGGACACCCTCTCAGTATTTAAGAGCAGACTTAAAACTTTCCTTTTTGACAAAGCTTATAGTTGGTTGAGGTCCATCTTTGATCAGCTCTTAGTTATGCTGCTTTAGGCCTAGACTGTTGGGGGACATTTAGACCTTATCCTTCTCTTCCTCTGTCTGCTTTCCCTCTTTCCACCTACATCATATCATTATATCTGTGTCTTATTAATGCACCGTACTAATTCAACCTCTTCTCCGGAGTCTTTATGCTCCACAAAGAATTTTTTTTTTGGCAGTTTTTCCTCACCCTGGCTGAGGTTGTAGGTCAGAGGATGTCACACCCTGTACTCTTTGTTAAAGCCCTGTGAGGTAAATTTCATTTTGTGAATATGGACTATACAAATAAAATTTGATTGACTGATTGATTCTGGCATTACTCTTGTGTTACTTTAATTCCAAAAGACCAGATCAGCTCCATGCTGCTAGTTTGTTCACTTCCATTTTGTAAAGGTTCCAATGTCAAACATTTTCCTAACATTTAGAGAGAATATATTTTTGTGTTTGTTTTACCTGTAAATATGTTTTTGAAATATTTTGTTTGTCTGCACAAATTGTTGCTGTTTGTACCAAAACTCTAGCGAGAGTATGTGAATAGACACAATTTGACACAAAAGTATAGTTCAAGAGTACTTGAGTGCAAATATCATTCCTTGACAGTAATAGCTATTGTACTGGAGGCCAGTTTGAGCTTTACACAGACTAAGTAGATATGTATGTGTTCTGGTTTCACCAAATACTTTGTATAAAAATGTGTAAACTGGCAGGAAACTGAGCCTCTGATGCAGAGTCCAGTTTTTGGTCAGTAGTATGGAACCCAGAAACTGACATGAGAAGAAAAGTTAATGACATTACAAAATCAGAAAGGCATGTGGACTGAAATGAAACAGATCTAACAGATTTATTACGAGTATTGATAATTATTCAGAGACCTTGCGATGGCAGGTTAGCACTAGGGACAGTTTTAACAAATATAACACAAAATGACATTTATAAAAGTTACATACTGCAGCTTTATATGTTGTAGATAAATGCACGAAAGATACATTTACCCAATTTATATGTGTTTTATAAAGATTTCTTTTTTTTCAAAACAAGTTTATAAAATGATGACATGCTTTACTTGTAATTCTTTAAAGATGCAAACATTACTTATTTAAGCTAAATGGGTTATTTCCTCTGCAACTTAAATGTGATTAATGGGACATAAATGGATATAAATGAAAAAATGAATAACATTTTGTATCAGACTAACGTCTGGTACAATATGCAATCTGGCACAGCTTGGTCATATGAACGTACCAGTGTAATTACAATCCTTAAGATGTATTAAGGACTAAATAAATGTTTAGCATTCTTTATTGTGTGTTAATAATGTGTCTCCTGTGAATGTGTTAGTTAGCATTACACCCTTCATCTGCACAGTAACTAGTAACTGTAGCTTTCAAATAAATGTGGTGGAGTAACTGTAATGTAATTGATCAGAAATGTAAAGAAGAATAATGGAAATAATGTACAGTACTTGTGTGAATGTAAACTTAAACTATAAAATCATAATTCTCTACACACGTCACGTTCCCCCGTCTTAAAGCAACAGTGTCACTTTTCAATATTTTGACATTTAGGATCCTGTGAGCTCTTCCATGTGCGATCAAATATCAGTGATATGTCTGTGATGTGGTGACAAACTGTCAAAGTCTGTGACAAAAATTCATACAGATCTCTTTAGGAATATAATTATTGCTGGGTATACACTGAACATTTGGAAATGATCCAAATCCAATTAACAAAGACGGTAGGTACATGAACCCAAAATGGAAATGAATGTTTGCAATGTAAATACAAATTGGCTTAGAGAGGAACATGACTCCTCAGAAAGTTCCCAAAAAGATGAGAGAAAAGGAAAAGAAGTGATCTTGAAGGAAGAATTTTAGTTGGGCTTCATAAACAATGAACACACTTGTACATAAACTGGCATATTATCTGCTATTTGTGATTAAAACAGATATGTGTAAAATTGTGGAGCAGGAGCGACCCCCTTGTTTCCCCCATCTGTGTTCAGTTTGGTCTCATCATCTACAGCCTGGAGGGATGGAGGACACGCGTGTGTGTGAGAAATTGAGAGAATGATAAGGTTTTGAGGTCTTAAGAATGAGTGTCTATATAAAAAGAGCAGAAGGAAGGAGTGTGTTGAGTCTGTCTGTGTGTGTGTGTGTGTGTGTGTGTGTGTGTGTGCAGGGCCATCCTCGTCAGTGAGAGGGCCCAGGGGACTGCCTGGCCTCCTCAGCCTCCTCATGATGATTGATGCTGGCGGGCCCCACACGCCCCGGCCGCCTAGCTAAATTAAAAGCCTATTTTGTAAAGTTGTAAAGAGAACAGAATGGTTGGAGGGTTGGTGCATGTGTGTGTGTGTGGGTGGGTGGATGGGTCACAGCCGGGGCGCTCTCCAGTGTCTTTAGTATCATCAACCCTCAGAGGATAGCCAGAAGGGGGTCTCCACCAAGCCTGATGCTCTCTGTGTCTCGTTCTCCGCCTTACACACACACACACACGCGCACACGCAGACACACACACACACACACACACACACACACACACACACACACACACACACACACTCATAGACATGCAACAAAGCCAAAAAACTGATCTCCAATCTCAAGTCTTTTTATGTCAGTTAATTAATTGCATACAGCTTTCATATTCAAACACAGATTAGGCTTTCTTTTTCTCAATGTTGTTTGCTGTATGTCACCAAATAAACGTTATATATACAAAGTAATTTTATTATACAATAAAAATACAGTATATGAGTTCATGATAGAGTTTCAGCTGTTCTACTGCTGAGTGTAAATCATGTATTTTATTCATATACTATTTATTTTATCATGCTATATGCAAGAAGAGAAGATAATTCTGTTTTGAGGCTTTTTTGGGATAATGATATGTGCTACATGTATGTCATTTAATTCGATTTTCACACCTATCTACAGTATACCAAGTTTTCGTCATAATATTTAGTTTTTCAGACACTCAGACCACCACAAAAATGCAACAGGGTATGATGTTAGGCTATCTGAAAGAGTCCAAAGACTATAACCATATCCACATTGTTACTTGTTACTTGCTGAATCATTGTCATTGTATTCTCATCTACATTGAATAATGACAATAAACTCATTCTAATCTATCTTCTGAAGTCAATATACATATTTTTCCAAAAACACTGAAAAAACACAAAATGAAGCTTTGCATACTAATATAAAAACTGTGTTTCAGTTAGTTTCCAGGATTTAAAATCATCAGTTATGAGACAATTTAGGTGAAAAAATTGTTTAGTTTTTTTTCCCTATTAGAAATATCATTGGAAAAAAAAACTGAAAACATCAGCTATGTGTACATCAACTGACTTCTGGATGTCATGTTTAGATGAGTGAACGTCCTCTGACCCTGTAGTTTTACATTTCAATCCGGAACCTTGACAGCCCCTTAAGAACAAGACACTCATTTGTTTGTATATCATTTGCAAATCATTTATCCTCAATGTGAATTTAATTGACCTGGCAAGTGCAGGAGGTAAGTAAACACACACACACACACACACACACACACACGCACAGCGCTTCTCTCTGCCTTTGAGCCATGTCAGACAGCCCATCCCAACTCACCACCCCTTCTATTCTCTGTTGTTGGCAGCAAGAGATGAGTGGAGTGACAGGCAACCACTGAGAGTGGCCAACCAGCCAGACACACACACACAAAGCAGAGGTCAGGTCCATGTCAGCTGGGGTGTGGAAGCCAGCTGAGGTGCACTGCCTGTGCATTGTGCTAATTTGTGTGTGTGTGTCTGTGTGTGTCTGGCGTAGATGACAATCCACCTGAGTCGACAATTGTACATTGTACACACACAAAAAAATGTAGATGCGCAGTGTGCACGCCAGGTTCCACGTACTTTCCTTTTGTATCTCAATCAACCTGAAATTGAGCACACATGCACCAGCACAGGACTCCGCCTTTTCTCTGCCCACAAGTAGACTCATTATCATATGGTAGCATCCTCATGGAAGAGTTTTAGGACTGGACTGCAGGTATGTCAGTCAGAGTGTGAGGCGGTGGTTGGTGGAGCTGAGTGGGTTGCGGGCTCTGTGACGTTTGAATCTCTTCGGCTCGTCTGTTCAGCTCACATTTTCAGCACAGCTTTCAGCTTTCACTCTTCATTTTCTTTTTTTTTGGAATGGGGAAAGCTGCTGTTGTTAATAGTCCATCTTTTTGCGCAAGCTTTTGTATATGCAAATATAACTGAAAACACCTCCATGCTCATAAGGCCCAAAACTTTAATAATAATAATAATAATAATAATAATAATAATAATGAGTAATTGCTGTAATGTCATTTCAGACCATCTGCTATTTAAGAATTATTCCCTGTTGGAAGTAGCAGCATAGCATCATTGGAAGATTAAAACCATACACATATTCATATATTTTTATAAATATAAAAAAATTATTATTAGTATTATGTTATTGTTTTGATATTTGAGGACAGGGCCGAGCCAGCTGTTTGTCGTAGAGAAACTATATTTTGGAGAGGCTACTTCATTGGCATGAGTTCACTGGCAGCCATCATTCACTCCCTAAGAGTATATCAGGTGAAGAGGAGTTCAAAAGCAGCATTACTTGGCAGCTGAAGTTTTGTTTTTGACTCAAATTAAAACGGGAAATAATATATGTTATTACACAGCTGGTTCTCCTTGCTTTGCATTTTCCTTGCTAGCTTGGTAAACCAGTTAGCAAGTCAATCAGTGGCTACACTAGGCCCATCTTGTTAAATTAAGCCGACAGAGAAGACAGATGGAGAGAAAGATACATGAGCAAGTTGTTATCAATTGATAAAAGAACCATGAGGATTATGCTTTTGTACCTATTTGCAACTACTACCTAATATCACATTTTAGTGCCTATTGATATTTATACTGGGACATACAGTAATTACCGGGACATCTGTAATAAAAGGGCCACATAGTGTTGCAATGTATCAATCAATCAAGTTGCATCAGGCACCTGCTTCAGTCACAGGAGACAGTTGGTAGAGACAGCTTCAATACCACTGAATCATTTTTCGGCTTTCATGCAATTTCTTAAATACATATTGATCCTTGAGGCAGTTTTGTAGGTCTGTTAGTGTATAAAAATGAATATGTAAGATAACATCAAGGCCATATGGCTAGCATAGCAAGTTCCCTCGTACACTTTTTCTCCATTGGTTTGGCTCATTTCATGAAACAGGATTTACATTCTGAAAACGTATGTCTTTTCCATTAAGGGTAGTTTACAGCTACTCTGACTCCTTTTGCTCTATCATTGAGTTTAGTTAAGGAGAATATAAATTAGAATTGGTTTAAAGAAATACTTTCTTTAGGTAAATACAGCGGTGGCGATTCTATCATATCTTTTATGTGAGTACCTGGATTTAACTTTTCAATTGTGATGATGTTTATGATACCATATTCAACATCTTTTGGTTGTGCATTTTGTTTTTTGGACAAAACCATTTAAAGCCTCTTCCCTGGGTTTGGAGAAATTCCAACAACATTTTCATTTTATGAAACAATTTAGTATTCAAATATTTATTATATTTATAATATTATTTATAAAAAATCTGCTTCCATAACAGTGTCCAGAAGCATCTCATTTATTAGTTAGTTAGTTATTTATTAGTTTTAGCACTGCTAAACTGATTAATGGTTGTTAGTTTTTTTATGTATTTATTCAGTGTTGTAGTGGTGTGACATTACAATTGTGCTGCTCCGTTGTCACAAGCATTTTCCGAAAAGCACTATGAAGGTACCTTGTATCAGATCAGCAGGAAGTCATTAGGGAGGTGGATATTCGTTACAGGGGTTTGTCATCCTCGACAGTGTGCGCATGTCTCCTTCCCATATTGTAGCAAATGCTTCTACTGTATATTTGGAAACTAGAGCTTCCCTGTGTGTGTGTGTGTGTGTGTGTGTGTGTGTGTGTGTGTGTGTGTGTGTGTGCGCGCGTGTGTGTGTGTGTGTGTGTGTAATCTGATGTTGTGCAACAGTTTTAGGGATGTAAGAAATCCTTACCAAGTCAACAAAATATAGAAAGAAAAAATAAAGAGTGATGATATATTTTAGTATCTAAAATATATCATCATCGCCATAACCATTGCCACCTGTGCCTTTTATCAGTCTATTTCGCTCATGTGTTGGCTTTAGTAGTTAGTTTGTTGGCCACTGTATCACCAGACCAGGGCCCTGTTTCAGAAAGGAGGTTAACAAACTCAGAGTTAAAATCTAAACTGTGGGTTGACTAACTCTGAGCTGTCCAACTCAGAGTTTTCGGTTTCAAAACAGGGGATAAGAGTTAGTTCAATCAACTCGGAGTTGCTTTGACTCTGAGTTAAGCTCGCGCACGCGGAGGTAAAAAGCCCTCATGAATGGAACAAGGATAACGTGATTCACCATGGCAACACGTGAAAACAAACCCTGCACGTGCTATTTCTTCCGGGTGGAGTTGGACGTTCTTAGCATTGCTACACCGAATACAAACACATATTCAAAAAAAGAGCAGCACAGTCGCTGCTCAGCTGCAGTAAAGGATCGCAAGGTGGTATGGCAGAAGACTGAATTAATAAAAAAAAATATCGTGAGTGTTTCACATGTTCAACGTTTATATTCTATTTGTGTGTTTGTGAACACAGGTGCTGTCCAACAGGTACCAATCGTACTTAGCAGCAACAGAAGATGAATATAAAAATATAGTACAAACAGGTAGGCTATGTTTGTTTAGTCTGTCCTGAACAGCAGTGAGTGGCTGCATTCAGCCTGTCAGTGTTTCAGCTGTCCCAACACTGTCACTGTTTAACACTGTCACTATTTAACACTGTCACTATTTACTATTGGTAACTGACTCAGAGTCGAGCTGAACCGGCTTCGTGAAACCGAAAACCCAGAGTTTCCTCTAACTCTGAGTCAGCTAACTCAGAGTTTTCACTAAACCTGCTTCCTGAAACAGGGCCCAGGTGTATCCTTCATTGCTGAGATGTCATAAATGAATAAGATAAGAAACAATGTGCAGGCTGTCAGATCTAACCAGATTATCTACTACTTAATCTGAGATAAACCTTAAAGTGAGTTCACCTATGCAGTCATTTTAACACAAATCCTCCAACTGTGCCACCTGCAACTACGGCATGGACGAAGGGTCACAGCTGAAGCAAAAAGTGTTGGTTGATGTTGGATGGAATTGTGTGTGCAGTGGTCTTCAGCGATGATGGAGGTCTTAAAATGAAGGTCTGTGTAGAATTTATTCAAGCCACAGTTAAGTCTGTTTACTTGTCAAATAGAAGAAATTACATTACTCTGGATTTGGAGAAGGATTGTATAAGTAGGTGCTTACAACATGATAGCTTACTTGTTCAACTTTTGAAGTTCATGCATCACAGTTCTGTGCCAGGTGTTTTTGGGGCATCTAGGTCTTTTTTAGTCAGGTGGTGTCCATCTTAAAGCATCTCTTGGAATCCGGTCTTGCTCCATCCTTAGCACATGTACAAGCTATCTTAAGCGTCATCATGTAATGTTCTTTGTAATGCTTTGACTACTGGTTCTCTTGTACAGTTGGAGGTTTAATATTTTATTGGGCCAAAAAATATGGCTAATTCTTCTCAGGCATCTGTTACGGAAGACTTTGAGTCTCCTCATGTCTGAATTGACCACAGGCCAGCATTCTGAACTGTACAGAAGAATGGACTTGACGTTGGTGTTGTTGAGGTTGTTATCGTTTAGATCTCCAGATGGTACAGAGTTGAGAAAAAGCACTTTGGGCCTTTTCTAGCCCTGCTCTGATGTCTTTTTGGACAGCACTGTCTTCACTGATGACACTGCCCAGGTAGGTGAAGTCTTCCAAAAACTTAAGTTGTACTCTATTCACATGGATGGGTGGTGTGGGGGTGGAGTTTATGCACAGCACTTGGGTTTTGGTAGAGTTGATGTTAAGTCCGACCTGTTTGGCATATTTGTTGAGCCTGTCTTTTTGCGATTGCATGTTGGAGTGGCGTTTGAGAGGAGAGCAAGATCATCTGCAAAAGTCCAGGTCTTCCAGGACACTACACTCAAACTTTTCATATAAGATTTTTATGATTGCGATTATCTTAGGTGGAATTCCATAGTAGTTGAGTATCTTCCAGTGAGTGTTTTGATGGACACTGTCAAAGGCTTTCTTGAAATCTACAAAATTGATATACAGGGGTGTGTTCCATTCTAAGCACTGTTCTTGGATGTTTCTCAGTGCAAAGATCTGGTCCATACATCCTCTGTCTTTCCTGAAGCCTGCTTGTTCTTGTCTGAGCCTGGTGTCAATGGCTGGCTCCATCTTGTTGAGGGACTCTGCAGAATACTTTGCTTGGAATGGACAGAAGGCTGTTTCCTTGCCAGTTGTCACAGTTTTTGGTGTGACCTTTCTTAACAATGAGGCCTTAAGACCAGTCTTCGGGGATTCTGTCACTGTTCCATATGTTTTGGAAGAGGTCAGTAAGAACTTTAGTTGATGTTACAATGTCAGCCTTCAATGTTGGCAGGTTGTTCTGGTTCAGGGTGGTTGAGTACTTCCTGGAAGTGTTGGACCCACGTGGCTGCTTGCTCGCATTCTGATGAGCAAGTGTTGCCGTTCTTGTTCCTAAGGTGGGTGCTTTGGCTTGCTGCTTTCCACAGAGTCACTTTGCAATCTTGTATACTGTCCCCAGGTTCCCAAAGTCTGCGGCCTTCTCTGCCTCCTTTGCCAGGTTTTCTGCAAAGACCCCTTTGTCTTTCCTTGTACTCCTCTTCACTTCTCTGTCCTTGTTTTTATAGGCCAGCTTGGGTTTTCAATAAGCCGTTGGGACTTGTGGTTCAGTAGCTTTTAGTTTTTTCCTCTCCTCAGTTCTCTGCCAGGTGTTAGCTGATATCAATTTCGTGGCCCCTCTCTGTTTAAAGCCAAGCACCTTCTGTGCTGTTTCAGAGTATATGGTCTTGATGGTGTTCCAGTTGTGATTGACTGTGGGCACTTCGTCTGTTGTAGAGGTAGCATCTATTGTACTAAAGCGGGTCTCGGTTCCAACATAAATTCCTTGTTGGTCTTTGGATACTCAAGTTTTGCAAATTCCAGCATCTTCTGCCACTGGTCTTGTGGCACCGATCTCTTCAACTTGAGCTTGATGGTGGCAACAAGCAGGTAGCGATCGCTGTAGACATGCACCCCTGTATGCTCTGACACTCCAGCAAGGTTTTAGCTTTCTCTTTGGACATTATGATGCCTACACAATGTGTGTGGGCGTTCTCATGGCCTGAGAGGAGGATAACGGATTGATCTTGTAGAACTTTGTGTGTTAGCTTTTTTACAGAGTGACGTGGTTAGCGCCATGCCCAATCCCCAACCTGGAGGACAGCATGATAGCTAGGCATTGTTAAATGAACAGTCATGTCTAAAACATCTTTGTGTTCATTTGTCCTGTATGAAAAACACAGCGATCTTTTGTTCTTGTTGCCATGGCCATGGATTGAGACAGCATAAAGCCATTTACTTCTATAATGGGGCCAAAATCAAATTATGTGGTAATAGCATGAAAACATATTGAAACATATAGTGTTATAACATACCTGAGCTATTTTTTGTAAATTATTGATATGATCCCTCATAAAAGTCCAATCAAATCAATGTGCACTATCAACAATGTTGCTGTCTCTTTAAGAAGAACTTTTCTCTAAAAGAAGTTATGTTATATATAATATAAATTATATATCCATATTATATGGACTACAAAAACATATATATATATATTTATATATATATATATATATATATGTTATTTGGTTTTCCTCTCAATAATTTCATTTTGTTTTAAGTTTTTCTTTACACATGGCGATCCCCATTTGTAATACATTTTGATATTCATATTTTGAAATCCGAGAAAGATTTCCATATGTATTAATATTATTGTAGCTGCTTTAAAATGTATAAAAGCTACATAAAATGCTAAGCGCTAGTGTTGAGTCTGACAGTTAATATCTGAGTAGGCATGTGTAAAGTTGTTGCTCATGAAATACTCAGTAATTCTCAGTCAGTAGAAAACCATGTCCATCAGAGAAAAACATGCTCATGTTAAAGCAGTGTCCGTCTGAATCAAAGAGTCGACACAAAAATGCCTGTTCAGTCTCAATATCAGTCTGTTTCCTCCTCAGCATCATGATCCTGATCAGAATTGTCATCATCTTCAACCTGCTCCTTACCTTTGTCATCCTTGCATCACCATGGTGATTCCTCTGTTGTGGTCAATGGTATTGTACCCTGTGGCTGTTCATTTTACTTATTCATGAACATCTCGGTGCACATACACACACCTCACACACTCCTCCTCCCTGCCATCAGGCCATTTACAGAGAGGTCATAACCCGAGTGAATGATGGGAATGCTGAGCTGGAACCTATCAACGCTGCCAATATGACCTCCCACCCTCCACCCCCCCATCCACATACACACACGCACACACACACACACACACACACACACACACACACACACAGATCTGTCATCATACGTGACTGGCAGTAGGTGATATGCAGGCACAGAGTGTGTGCACATGTGTGTTTTGTATGAATGCTGTCATGATCCATTTCGTCTGGAGAAGTGCAGAGCTGATTTCTCAGTCACCCTGTGTGCTGGTTATGTCCAAGCGTGTGCCGCCTCAGCTGCAACTGGCATTTCTGTAGAATACATATGACCCCTGTATGGGCGTGTTGCCATTGTTGTTTGGTAGGTGATTCTGCATGTATAATGTTTGTGTCTGCATGCAAATGTTGAAGAAATTATTGCCATGATCTCCCTGTGTAAAACTTTTCATACATTTCTATTTGTACAGTAGCCTTTTCCTGCAGGAAAAAAAGCAGCGCTGTCTTCTGTTAAGTTTTGGAGTGGATTTACTACTAATTTATTTTGTATTGTATTAGGATTAAAAGACAATCATTGTTTTTATGACAAAGGCATAAGATTAGCCATGCACTACTGAAGTGAACTGTTTTACCAGATCATTATAGGATATCATGTCATTCAAATCAGTCCTGTCAGCTTAAATTGAAGCTCACCAGTACAGTCTGTGAGGGAAAACTGACTGAAGTGTTGATTTATGATGTTGAGTGAGGAAGTACACATCAGCTTCTGACTAGTTGGGGCTGTCTCCCTGCAAACGATGACCCCATAGGCCTATAAAAGATTGCCACATGGAATTCTCACAGTTAATTTTCCAAACCTAACCAAATATGTTTTGACCGTATTAAAATAAACAGACCATTCCACAACCTCAGGCACATGATTTTCACCTCCTGATTGACAGGTGGACTTGACTTAAATGTAGACAGTAGGTGAAGTCATGCATGCATGGATATTAGCGTACATCATACATACCCAAATGTTCTAAGAGGAGATCTAGGCTAGTATATTAGACTAGTATACAGTGAACCCTCGCTATAACGCGGTTCACCTTTTGCGGCTTTGCTGTTTCACGGATTTTTTTAGTGCAGTTTGTTATGCTTTGTTTTTTTACAGTGTATGAACGCGCATTGTGTTCTGTGTCCTGACTGGCTAAGGGACTGTTGGCCAATGTCAGTCAGTCTCCTCCATGCCTCGTCTCTGTCCAGTACAGAATGCGTCTGGCTTGGCAAATTTACATGTTTACATATTGTCTCCACAGCAAAACCCACAATGTCGACGAAACGTTCTGCACCGACAAAAGACACCTGCACCACGGCCTTCAGTAGAAAAAGATGCTACAGCGGAGCGGAGTCAGCACGAAGAGGCACAGTCAGAGGAACTGTGAAATACGCGTCAGTCACAACCGCGTAGGTTGATTATTAAAATGATTATTTTACAGTATTTCTAAAAACTATCATAGTTATTTGTTAGAAAACACTTCTATTTTTATTTCTTAAACAAATGCCTGGGCCTGAAAACAGGTTTTGATCTTTGGTTTCGTTCTATAGTACTGTATAATAATTGTAAAAATTAAAGTTGACTACTTCGCGAATTTCGCCTATCACGGGTTCTTTTTGGAACGTAACCCCCGCGATAAATGGGGGTTCACTGTATATGTATGTATATTTATATCAATTAAATTACAGGTACAGAGCACTGGAATGGATTAACACAGAATAATTGCTTCACCGGGCCACTTGTGCAACCCAAGCTACACACAGAAATGGTGCTATTATAATCACAGTGATAGAATTCTTTGTGTGGGTTTATGTGTCCTGTGACAGCCGAAGCCTGGACAGATATCCAAGAGTGAAGGGTTTTGAGTTGCACTGAGGGAACCAGTCCATCCTGCCTTCATGTCAACCCTCCCACACCCCCACTCTGTGTTTGAGCCGGGCCAGATCTGGGGCCCTTGTGACACCAACAGATGGGTCTCACACAAAAGGACCCCTCAGCCCGCCAAGCCGGTCTCTTGCACACCCGATTAATTCTCAATAGCAAAGTTAGAATTGATACACTGGGTCTATGGTGATTCAATTAGAGCAGGGCAGCATGATGAAAGGACTGTCAACGCAGAGGGAAACAATGATCGTCTAGTTAGAAAGTCATTTACCTGGTGTCCTTCTGCTTTGGGCTAACAGGAACCTGAGGTAGTGTACACACAACTGCGTTTTCAAATGTAACCGTAACAACTCTGTTGTGGAAGCACTGTTCATCCACATGTATCTGCCAGTTTCGCGTTCCAAAGGTCGGAAAGATTTGGAAATGCCAGCTACCTTGAATTCATTTGAAAACGTTTGCGTTGCATCTGAGTGTGGACGGTTGGAAACGAATACCGCTGCCCTGACTGTCCCTGCGATCCAATCAGACTGGCCATCAGGCACACCGGTTTTTATTTATATATTGGCCTGACTGGCTCATTGTTAAACACCAACCCCTTTTGCTTTGCTCCTGCCTTCGTAATGCATTGTGCAAAAAAAAAAAAAAGAGTCAGTGGCAGAGTATGTTTCCAAACGAGAGGCACAGTCTGGTCCAAAATCGTGTATCGCGTGATGAGGGTCATGTCCACTTCCTTTGTTTATACTGGCTCGCGCATGCATTGTACATATGAACAGTTACATGGGACCAGCGTCTCAGGCGGTTTCCCGTTTCTGTGTAGACGAGGAAGCTTTTGCTTGCGGATGCATATAGATAGTGGGTAGTTTTAATTCCGATACGGTGATGCGTCTCCATGTGGACGCCGCCTAAGATGGAGGTATGTGAAGGACAGGGTCAAACTGACTCACTGACCAATGGCTGCTTTCTGTCAATGAGTAACCACACATACAGCTTCGAAGAGTATCAACTCAACACCCTTTTTAAGTCACTGTTTATTTGTGTCTTAACTTTTTTATGGAAGAGGCAGGTTAAAATTATTGATTTTGCATCAGTTCATATAGCATAGAGAATGGGAATGCAATGAAGCACATTTCCTTAGACTTAGACTCAACTTTATTTATTGTTCCTTGTTCCTTGTTTGTGGTAATATCCTTCCTCTGTGTGTTTGAAGACAAATATGGTAATTTCTTTCGCATTGTGCCATGAACAAAAAGGTCAAAATCAATATTGCTCAGGCAAAGATATTGCGACTTTTAGTCAACTGTATAGGTCAAGTTCTGTAAATACTGATTCCTACACTTTCCATGACAGTGGTATAATTAGATGCTTCCTTCATTAAAAATTTGTTTTTTAAAACTTATAAAAACTCATAAAAACACTACTGCTACTTTTGCACTTACTATTGGTATTTAAAATGTTAAATTTAGTTGATGGCTTCTAAATGAATTTAAAAACAGTTTTAACAGCAGAAGGGATTGATTCTGTTGTTCATTATTTTTCCCGTAATAAAGAACAAGTATAAAACAGAAAAGTCAGCAACTTGTAACCTACTCCCAATCTCGTTCCCTATAAAGTCTGGAGCTGCCTGTGTTTCATACTACAGTGACACAGTTTGAATGCTCAGGAATACAAATTAATCTTTTAACCCCATCTGAGCAACTGCCTGATTGACTGACAGATGAAATCAATGAGTGACTGACACATGGGTGTAATGACTGATCGACTGGCCGATTTACTGGCAAACCACCACACTGACAGACAGACTCACTGACGATCAGACGAACAGACTAACACACCCATTCACTCACTGACTGGCACCCTCTAACTTACTGACTGGCCCAGTCACAGACTGCCAGGGGCAAGCAGGGAAAGGGGTTCAGCTGTGCATTTAACTGTTAGTGTGTGCGTCTGTGCGTGTGTGTGTGTGACAGGGGGGTTGCACTTGATGGAATAGACAAGCGGCTGTCTGTGATTAACAATAAATAAGCCAATAAATATTCTGTCAGGACAGAAAGAGGCATGATTAAAAGGGCTTGTGTGGCTGTGAGGGGGCGGGGTCAGCCTGGGCCCTGGGTCAGGAAGTATTTGGAAGTCAGAAAAATCACACCAGCAAATCCCTAAAACAGCAGCTCTGTTGCTAGGCAACGACAATAAGGGTGGGACGCACAGTGAAATTGTACATATACCAGACCATCATATTTCAGTTCTGTATTTGGCAGCCATATACTCTCAGATAGAGGCTTCACCTATACACAGCTTCAGACTGTGCATACGGGTCTGTGTATAAAGTCCACCTTAAACACAGGTTTATTCATGTAACCATGATGACAACGTTGTTATAACATAAAAGTTACATAAAACTAACATAACAAGTTACTTTTATACTGAGAGAAGCGATCCAGAGTGTAACTGGCTTATTATTTTGAACAGGATGACGATGAAGGTCCAGAATGTCTGAATGTTCTCCGGGTCATATCACACATAGTGTAGTTTATTAGGTTTAAACGCATGTTTCCACAGTTACTCATTTATTCATTTAACAGTTTGTTTTATACACACACACACAAATGACCATATACAACAAATAATATGCTGCATAAGAAAAGACAAAAAAAGCCTTCACTGAAGTCGTAATGCATTTCACAGAATATAAGGGAACACTTTTAACACAGAGACAATAATAATGTGACCAATTAAAGATGGTAGCAAACTAATATTTATTATATATTCATATAAAAAATGTAAAACTAGAAGCAGAAAATGTGAGTATGTGGTGTACGTATGAGCTTGTGTGTGTGTGTGTGTGTGTGTGTGTGTGTGTGTGACAGATCTATCCCCATGGTCAGTGTGCATTAGTCAAATATACTCTCCACAGTGGGAGTATTGGCAGGGCCATGCCGATAGGACACAGAGGCAGACAGTAAGATGTATGTACTACACCACCACACAAACACACTGTAATGGATTGCAGTGTGTCTGTATTGGGTGTTTCAGCAAATGTTCACTCATGTATTGTGAAGAGGAATATTAGCTGACTCTATTTCTGTTTGTTTCTGCATGTCAGCTAAATACCATCCAAGAATTTTGCCACACACCACACACCACATGCATTCCTCTTTTTTTCTGTGCACTAGAAACATTAACGTGTGTGTGTGTGTGTGTGTGTGCGTGGTAGCACATGTTGGAGTGTGTGTAATGCATGATATATGTGACACGTGCTGTTTGTCGGCTGGCATTGGCCCGGCCCCTATAGAGATGGTTTATCAGTGGAGGTTGATGGGGAAGAACAGTTTGCCTATGCAGACTGTATCGGACAGAGAGTGAGAGAGAGAGGGAACAAAAATCCTTATCAGAGAGCCTTACATTCTCTTCCTCCCTCCCTCCCTCTCCTCCCTTTTCCCTCTCTATCTCTGTCTTGTCTTGAAGATATGCTAATCGCTGTGTAAGTATATCCTGTCAAATAATTACCATATATTAAGCTCTACTCATCTTGGCATAATTTCCTCTTCCGCGTAATCGTATTTGGGCTTTTTCCTTTAGAAAAAACGTAGCGGACAGAGGGGACTTACCTTGGGCAAGTTAATCTTCATTGATTGAATATCAGGCTCATCAATGTGTTAACAGTGTGTGTGTGTCTGTGGAGGGGGGGGGTTATGTGTGAGAAAGAAAAGTCTATGTATTCATGCAAAAATACAGAACACTGCCTACTAATTAAAATAATCTATATTTTAACCTCTGTAGTGTATAATGTATTTGCACAAGTAAACAAAACAGGTATGTGTCTCCCGCAGGAGGAAATAGTTTGTTGTTGTCAGTTCTTATAGGATTTCTAGTTTTTCTATATTATTTTTACACTTATTGTCAGCAAAGCCTTTAAAAGACATAAAGCAACAATGTAGTAGTCGTCCATCTGTCCATACATTCCTACTCTACATTTCCTCTGCTGCTTCCTACTACAGACTAATCAATTCCTGAAATATTTTGTGGAGCGGTTTATTTCATGCAGCGTGAGAGATTTCCTCTGTAGGTGCAGTCATCGAGCAGCCCACTACACAACACACTGGAGCAGACAGTAAAGATGGAGATGGACATTTGTTTGCCTCACACATTGCATGACCCAGATATCTGCCATCATTACGGTCACTTTCTACTTAACCAATTTGGGTTGGAGGACAATTTCAAGAGCAGCCCTTGCACAAGGTGACTGTATACACACAACACCTCACTGGTGGTAGATCACTGACTGGACACATGGACTGTTTTGAATTTTAGATTTCAGATTCATTCTCTAAAATCCTAAAGTTCGAAATAAATTCTGAAATGAATTGTAACGTATGTAATGGATGTATATCATCAGGAAGAGGAGGATCTGCTATTATACAGCAATAACCTAAGACTGATGTGTTGGGCAGTTTAACGTCTGATTCACACATGATACACACGATTTCCACTTTTCCCTAAATAACTCCTGCTGAACAATTCCTACTTAATTTAATAACACACTCTGACCATAATATTGTACATTTTGGGTCTGAACAGTGATGTTCATTTACTTCCTCACTCCTCACTCCCTTTACCTGCAGGACTGTTGACTGGGTGGAGTGAGGTGCATGGAAAAGATGCAAGTGAGAGAGTACATATAGCCAACGTCGCACCCTGTACACTTTGTTGATTGATTAGTTGATCCTAACGATTGTGCACACATTCTCTTCTCCCAAAACACAGCTCTAAATTACCTACCATACATAACACATGTGTGCGTTAGTGTGTGTGCGTTGGTATGTTGAACCCATGGCTCTCCCAGCCTGGATGTGTGTGCCGAATGACACTCAGGTCACATTGTAATCTACATGAGTGATAAATGCTTGATGTTGTTAAAGCCAGGAGTGGCTCTCCATCGCGCTTGGTGCTGCTTTACATCATAGAGCAGTGAACCTCGCTGAGGGAGACCACAATCTGTGTTGTTTACAGACACAACCAGTGCATTTGGACTGAAACTCCCAGTAACTCACTACAAATTGTCTCAAGTCTAAAATGATGCCTGTTAATTTAAAGATATTTAAAATTAACATCACTTCAAAATTCAAACGTCAGTCCTTGAGTCCATGTGTATAAATGCAACGACATGTACACGTCCATAATGTTGTAAGAACTGTGTGTTTCACGGATGGAGGCAATGGTACTCTGTGCTCTCCAAAGAAGCATGCACCTCTGAGGTCCTTTGTGTTGGGAGGAGCAAGGTCAGCAGCTGAAAAAGCTTTCTTTGTGTGCGTGTGCGTGCGTGTGTGTGTCTGTGTGTGTGTGTGTGTGTGTGTGTGCCTTGCCTCCGTCTAGTAACTCAGTAACAGAATCCTTGGCCTAATAATTGGCCTGACAATGATAAAGGAAATGAAAGTGGATGCTATTTGTCTCTAATGCAGCCACACTCATATTAACCCAAAGACAAATGGATACTCTTTTCCCACTTGAGCTATTCTAATTCTTTAAAGCAAAGCTCCTTGGTGTGTGTGTGT
>JAFBJQ010000259.1:642348-671510 GCA_016785345.1 Trinectes maculatus
GTACAGTTTTGTATGTGATATGTTATGGACATATTTTAAATATGCATGTGTGTGTGTGTGCGTGTGAGCGTGTGTGTGTGAGAAACAGGGGGGTTGTGTGGTCAACACCTGGCTATACCTGAGGTCAGTGGTCAAGGAGAGATAGAAGCTGAAGCAGACTGCTGGCTGATGAGTGAGGAGGCGTGGGAGATGTGAGGAGGGAAACAGCCTTTATCCTACTCCAAAATAGACTATTGTTAATATTGTCTATGGCACGTGGCCTTATCACTCTCACACACACGCACAGACACACATGCACATAGCGACACACACACACACACACACACACACACACACACACGCACACTGCCACATCACCAACAAACACATACACAATTTATGTATTTATCAGCTTTATTTGAAGCAAGAGACTTTTAATGTGTCTTTGTGTTTTGTATTTATCACCATACACATCCTTTTAGCTTAAGCTTAAATAAAGTACTGCTTTTACTTTTCAATCAATCAATCAATCAGTCAAATTTTATTTGTATAGCCCATATTCACAAATTGCAATTTGCCTCATAGGGCTTTAACAAAGAGTACAGGGTGTGACATCCTCTGACCTCTGACCTACACCCTCAACAAGGGCGAGGAAAAACTGCCAAAAAAAAACCCTTTTAACAGAGGAAAAAAAAACACAGAAACCTCCAGGAGACACTCATGTGAGGGATCCCACTCCCAGGGATGGACAGAAATACAATGGATGCCACGTGTACACAACACATTAACAACATGACTTTTTTATTCTAATTTTTTTTCTTTATTAAAATCTCACAGAATATATCAGAAACACACTTATGTAACATTATTTACATATTTTTTAATTAAAAGACTGTTATATGAAACTGTTTTTTATCAGATTATGATATCATGATAATAATCACTGTTGCTTACAATAACTTACTGATAATATCCACTTGAATGTGTTGTGCATTGTATTTCTCCAGCAATACTATGCCATTGTATTCTGACACAGGCTGTACACAACTTTACTTTCCAGATAAAATATTACCATGCTGCACTGCTCTAATATGATCTGTCTCATTTCACACCTGCTGGTTTACCTTATCCTGGCAAAGGTGAGAGAACGGAAAATCAAAAAGTGAAAACTAAAGTTTCAGAAAATTACTTATTTAAGTAAAAGTTATTTAAGTAATTTAATGTAATTAATGCAATAAAATTAAGAATAAGGGCAATTTAGAACATAAGCTAAATGATCTTGACAGTATTTGAGATGTAAAATGTGGTACAGCTGATGAACTGCCACAAGATATTAGCTTTAAAGCTCATGTGTGTTGCACGGCAAAGTCGAGGACTCTTGTGTCGTTTTTACAGCAGTGTCCATGTAGAAAACTGGAAACAAGAAAAACAGCTCTGGTAATTATGGTTTGATTTTTTTCATCTTTTAAATATTGTTATTCTTAAAAAAATTAATTACATATAGCAAATTCCAATTTCCTGATTTCTCTTGATCATCCACCAACACTACTGTTAATGGTTTAACCTGATATGATGAAAAACATTGATTATCTTGCGACAATAACACCTGACACCTAATAGGTCCTGTATTAGGCAGCAAGTGAACATATGGCCCTTGAATTTGATGTGTTGGGAGCAAAATAAAAGTGAAGGTTCTGCTTTGGGCAATGATCTGCTAGGGAAACCTTTGGTCTGTGAACAAGCTGTGAACTACGTGTACACACTCCCATCAGATCACTTACACAGAACATCAGCACATGAATCGGGACTAATTTGCTTTTTAGTTTTGGTGAATGGATCCTTCCACAGGACGACTTTTTATAAAGGGACGTGGCTTTTCTTGCTCCATTAAAAGAATAAACAAGAAATTCACCAGAGCTCTTCCATCTTGTAGAAAACGTGGCCCCTCCTTTTTTTCCTCCACCTCTATTTGAATGTGAGCAATGTGCCCAGAAATGGGTATCCGTGTTTAAGTGTGTGTAAAGCGTGATAAGGGAGAATGGGATCTGATAGGGCATGATAAAATACGTGGGCAATGTCTAGGTGGAATTTTATGTTTCTCCTGAGGAGCCTGCATGAGGATGTTATCTCCAGACTGGGAAGCCATGTTTCCTCCCCCAGGGAACCCCCCCACCACCACCAATAACAACACCCTCAAGCACTGGTTATACTGGGTTCATGTCCACTCCATCTCCATCTATCTATTTCGCTCCCCTTTTTTCACCATGCTGGCTGAATCATTCACAAACCATTTTTCAACGAGGCCCTTTTGTCAGTAAACAACTTTATCTCTTGGGATATGGGTTATTCTTTCTAGCATTATCTATATTTTATTATCACCTTTCATTATCTCTCAGCTCAAAACCATATGGAACAGGATAGTGGATCCTGTGCAAGTATTATGAAACACAATTCTCTGTCTTGGCCAGAATGTGGATCAAAGGAGTTATTGTCTGATTTCTCACAAAATGTACAGTAGGTAGTAAAATAAAAAACATCAGCTATGGGCAGGTTTGTTGAGGATACTTGTGGTATATTCACCAATTAATATATGTTATGTTTGCAGTTCCTGGGAGTCTTTTCTCACATTTTTCCGGACATGCATACGACACAAAAAAAAAACAATTTCAATTTTCCCAAATATGTTTTCTTGAGTGGAATTAAATGTATTTATTATGGTCCAACATACAAATAACATACGATGCAGGCATACTATACTATAGAATATATAACATAATAATATATGATATAATATATTATATACCTTGGCTTATATGACTTATACATAGAAACACTTTTATATGTGGACGTTGATTAAATTTAATTAAATAATACACAGTCACCAAGCAGGTAAATGTGTGTAGAGTATTACTACTGCTGTAAGCTTTCTTCAGGGCTCAATCCGAGCTCACACTCAGGTACGGGTGGTTTAAAGAAGTTGCTCATATCATGAGTGATTTTAGCTCCTTCGTTCTACAGTTTGCTTTAAAAACCTCAGTATCAGTGTGAAGACATGATCGCGATTACAGGCTCTGAGATGCCAGATGCAAATCCATATAACATTCCCTTTCAAAACAAACATTTAGATCATATTCACATTGTTAACCACACTGATGTGTAATTGCATCAAGGCCTTCAGGCTGGATCCTTGTTGTGTGGTCGACTTATGACCTGAGGTGCATCAGCCCCCATCCCCAGCTCTCTGCTCAATGCTCATTGCTGGACTCTGTGTCTCATTTGAATATATTGATTGGGCCATCTGTAAGCCATTTATCTCCTTCAAAAGACCGTTAAAGTAGGCCTCCCCACCTCTCCGCCCGCCCACCACTGTTTCCCTGACAGAGAGAATATACGCACACACAAAGTAGGACGCAGCACAGACACACTCACACACACGCATGCACACAAGCATGTGCGCACACACACATACACACACACATGCACGCAGAATACACACACATGCAGAAACAGAAATACAAAAACACAGAGAGGGACAATCACAATGGAACACATATCCTTAATTTCCATTACTGGAACACACCTTAAAACAAATAAAAGCAGTGGCAGCCACGCTCACTGTGATCTGAGATAAGGGCCGGGAAACACATCAGGTAAACACAGACATGCGGGGGGTGTGTTGAGCGCACAACTGCAGCCTGCTTTGGGGAACAAAACACTATCTAATTCTTCATTTACTGTTGCTGAAAGTCCCACCAAATAATGAAACTAATTATTGCATTCATATGGTGAATAATGCCTCCTTCAAATAATCTGCTTATCTGGGCTTGCCTCTGTGGCTTTAAGTGAGTATGCACGTCTGCCTGTGTGTGTGTGTGAATTGTGGGCGTGTGCGTGTGTCTGTGTGAGTGTGTGTATCTGCCCATCATCATAAACTGCACCCTGATGTTGCCGAAGCAGGAGTCTGGCACATCTGCAAGCCCCAGATATTCTTTGAACACGCGTGCATGTCGTCAGCAGAGTGCATGCATCATCATGATTGACTTATTCCTGACATTCCCAGTGGTAAAGGCTGGGTAAAGGATTACCCTCTAGTCTTGGACTGCTGCCCACTGTACAGTAAAGACTCTTGGACACACACACACGCACACACAAGCGAAAATCACACTCACATGCAAACTGTGCATTTCCAACAGGCATACGTCTCTTTGTGTTTTGCACCTTTAACTGCCTCTTTGTTCCCTCCTTTGTCTCCATTCTTCATTCAAATCTGCTCCCTCTCCTCAGACAAACCGTTGGCAGGCAGCCATTTGCAAGACCAGGCAAGGGGGAAGCATGGAGCTGGAGAGGAGGATGGATAAAGAGGAGGGTGATGGAGGGAAGGCGGAAGAAGAGAAGGGGAGGTGTAGGGAGAAGCAGGGGACCATGAAAGGGAAAAGAAATACTGAGAGGGGGAGACAGAGCAGGGGGAGAACAAGGAAAAATAAAACGAAATGGCCGAGT
This sequence comes from Trinectes maculatus, assembly GCA_016785345.1. Lineage (NCBI taxonomy): Eukaryota > Metazoa > Chordata > Actinopteri > Pleuronectiformes > Achiridae > Trinectes > Trinectes maculatus. The sequence goes on from JAFBJQ010000259.1 coordinate 646,828, forward strand.
TGAATCCATGCCCCATCTCTCAGTATGAGCATATTTGGCTTTTTTGTCCTCATCGTGGAAGTTGTGGCTCACCCTCTGCTCCCATAGGCTACAAATTAACACTTGAAATTTCTCTGCTCTGACAAGGTGAACGGTGGTGGTCGCTATCCAGCGGAGACCTCGCCTCTGTGTGTAAATACAGGGCATGGGCAGATGGTGGAAAATTGGCGTTGGTGTTTGAACCATACGGAGCATATGCACATGGGGGAGTTTGCAAAAACCCGGGGCATGGGGCGCGAGCCGAAGACCGGCGCCTGCCGAGGCTGGCACATGACGCGAGGTAACGACACTGGCACTGATGAGGAGGGAGAGTAAACATGAACTTCTCGTGGAAGTTCTCGCAGAACCAGAGAGCTGGACTTCACATAGACATCACTTTATTGCTGCACACTAAAATAGTTGCTAAATAACACGTGTTGCAGCAGGGAGGTGTCCTGCATACTGTCGACTTTAACATGATTGATACACAGGATTTAGGTTTTTAAGACGATTAAATAACCACTACCTCCTCATGCCTTGAGGTGTTTGGATGTGTGTTGGCAGGGTTATGGTTTGTGTGTATTCTACTTTTTAACACCTTCAGAGATGAGACATTTTTTGAATATACATTACATAAATACGACACATTTACAAATATGTCTTATGGTCATATTGATGCAAAAACAAACATTAACTGACGACCCTGTCGCTCCAGTCGTTGTTATTGCATACAAGTATTTAAGGTCACTATGAGTGGAAATTTCATTTTGCATTTTTTTTTTGCATTTATTTTTTTTACCCAATTTAAATATATTGTATAATATATTAGTATATATTTAAATATATTCCTTTTCTATTTAGTAGGAACCGTCGTCATTTCTCCACAACCTTACACTTTACATTGCTGCTGAAGCTTTAACACTTGACATAATGCTTTGGAAAGTTGACATAATTCCTTGATCTTCAGAGATTCTGCACTAGCATATGATCAAGGGTGGCACAGTGTTGCAGTGGTTAGCACATCATCTTACAGCAACTAGGGTCCAGGTTTGAATGGGATCTATCTGTGTGGATTTTGTATGTTTGTCCTGAGTCTATGACTCTGGGGTTCTGCAGATGACCATATATACCAGATACCATATATATATATATATATATATATACTTATATATATTCTTATATATATATGTGTATAAGCTAATATGGCTTCATTTACATACTTATAAGCTTTATACCAGAACCAAATAAGAAATAGCAACCAAGACTGTGCCTTCACACATAATTAGTCAAATAATAAGTCAAAAAGTCTTAATATGAGAAAGCTGAAGGCGCAGTGTAGACAAGATGACATGATTATGTGACGACTTTGTACCTTGTACTTCATGATAAATTATTTTTAACCTATTTGACCTTTTTTCAACATTATATCAGACCCCACCATGATATAACTTGATATAAGTCATTCTACCTGCTGTATAAGCGTCAAGGTAAAATCCTTGTCAAGAGTTCTCAATATGAGTCTTCCTGATTTCTCTAATCCTGAGTTTCCCAATGCTTCAGGTTCAGAATTACACTTAAACACTGTTCCTGTTAACCTCTTACATCTGGACTCTCCCACACCGTCAGACCTGGCCCCTCTGCAAAGGTCTGTCCCACTCCATTAGCTTTACCTCTTCCCCATCACCCTGCTTTTTTAAATCTCCTCAGGTAACCAGCCATGTCTTATTTCAACTTGTTACAATAAATCCCTTTCTAAACCTGTGTCTGTCTCAGGTCCGTGTTTTGGGTCCAAAATCGAGAGCGTTTAGGATGAGAACTACATTTTACCAAAACAGCCAGCTGCATGTGTTACATTTTTTTTGCACAACACCCGGAGAAATTAGCCTCAGTATTCGTAACACTGTGGGTATTCAGCATTTGGTGCTGCTTTAACAATAACTCAGCTTCCGTTGCAGCTGCTCCCTGAATATCAGGACAATGATGTACAAGTGTATCTTGGGCGAGATGTGTATGTTTACCAATCGATCTACTTTACCCTGACATCTTCTAGTCCTAGTGTCATTATGGCCCCTGTTTGGTGCTATAAAACAGAGTTGGCCAGTGCTGATAGCAGTGAGGGATATGGATGGGCCTGTACAGAGTTAGACAGCGACATCGTCATACATCTTCCAGAGCTGAGGCCTGTCATCGCGGCTCTGCAACACAGGGCTTCGTCATAGACGTATGCACGGGAACATGTCCAGTATCCATGCAAGAGTGACTTGTATGACTTTCTTACTGTATGCACACACTCGAACACACACACACACACACACACACATTTTTGTAGTGAAAACCTTCTTTATGCCTTGTTCCACCTTCCTATCAGGAGTCCATCACACACATCTAAACCACATACAAAACACCTACACCCACACACACCCACACATGTACTCACACACGTACACACACACACACACACAAACACGTACACACACACAGTCCTTTCTTTCTCAGATGTGTCTGTACACGACTCCCTGGCCGCAAATCCGTCAGTGGGATGGATGAGTGTCTCCAGCCCATTCATCATCTGCCTTATCCGCCACCCTCGCCACTGTTTTTATATCAGCCAGCAGTCACACTGACAACTGATGGCCCTCTCTCTCCGTCTCTTCTCACTCTCCTCCTTTCTTTTCAACCCCCCAGCCCATTCCACCCCCCAAAGTCTTTCTCATGCCATTTCTCTTTTTTTTTTCGCAATCCCCAGTGCCCCACTTGTATGGCTGACAGCGTGCGTGTTTGTGGGCGTCCATGCACCCTTCTTCTCCTACCCCACCTCCACCTTCATCTTCCCCCACTAGTACAGATCTCCCTCCTCTTCCTCCTGCTTTTCTCCCCATCTCATCACTCCCCTCTCTATGTTGCTCTCCATCTATCTATCTCTCTCCTGTGCACCGTTGGGACCAGAGTGGCACCTTCAGAGCAGGCTGTAAAAAGGCCCTATAAAAAGCCCCAACACAGGGAAGAAAGGGTAATGATGAAATTTAACTGCTCCTCTTGGTGCACCTGGGGTCTGGTCCTCTGTGTGTGCATGTGTGTGTGTGTGTGTGTGTGTGTTCAGCATGCATGAGGCCTGGGCACTGAACCGGAACTGCCCTGCTAGGGGGGTCAATGTCACGCTACCGCCATGAGAGTTATCGCTTTTTAAAGACGCACTATAGATTTTGTGGGGGAACTCATTTACACCAGCATAAAATGGAAGGTGGCAGGGGAAGTTTAAAATCTAAAAAGGACAAGGGACTGGGAGACCAGGAGGAAAATGGGTTGGATGGCTTGAGTGGCCTCACTGGTGTGATACTGATTTAACCCTTGGTGGAGGATGGACACAGATTTTTATCCCTCTTTTTCTCCACCGGTCTGAAATAAAAAGCAGATATGGGCCAGACTTGAATTTGCAATGTTATGATTCCAGGTTATGTGGCTTTGTCTGCTCAGATGGGGCTCTGAGTTTATTGCAGTGTACAGTGTATATGTCTATAAAATCCATACAGCGTTATGTCCACTGCCAAAATAGCATGCTGTTAAACTGATTCATGAAGTGTGTCACCGCAACATTTTTAATGTTTTATTGATGCAGAAATGCCATAACATCAATGAATAGATCCCATTAAACTCTAACGGTGGAGTGGTGTACGTGTTTGTTTGTGCCAACTGTGTGTGTTGTGTGCGATACGTATCCAGGCCTGTAAGTCAGGCAGAACTATTTTCAGTTCAGTTAGTGGACAGAGCCAAGCTCCCTCCCCAGGCTCAGATGCTGGCTCACCAGCCTCCTCAGCCCTTCCCTGCCTCCCACCTGTCCCTGGCTGTGAGCCTCCCCGGCTGGCCCGCTAGCGTGGAAAATCAGCCTTTGATGGGCCTGCAGGGACTGGAGGAGGGGTCGGCTGGGGTGGTGGAGAGGATGAAAGCCCCAGGAGCAGCAGCATGCACTGACTGACAGGGCTTGACACTGTGAGGGTCCATAGCCCAGGCCTGGCATCTTTCCTCAGGCAACCACCAGGCCTCAGTGACAGGCCTGGGTGTAATACCAGTGTCCTCCAGGACTGGAAGAACCACAAGATAGAAATAAATAGGCTTTTAACTTTCAGGTTTCAGTCCAGATGAAACTGTGTTATTCCAAGATGGAAACAAATGTAAACCTTTCAATTAAAATGATTTCGTAAAGAGTCTCTTGTAACAATTCATCACAGTTCAAAGCTTGTCTAACTCTCACACACTGTAGTCGGAATAGTGAATGAACAGTGTTTTTATCAATCAATCAATCAATCATATTTTATTTGTATAGCCCATATTCATAAATTGCAATTTGCCTCATAGGGCTTTAACAAAGAGTACAGGGTGTAACATCCTCTGACCTCTGACCTACACCCTCAACAAGGGTGAGGAAAAACTGCCAAAAAAACCCTTTTAACAGACTGCCTACATTTCATTTCAGCTGAGCTCACGTTCAGTTTTACCTGCAGATACTGAGGTTTTCCTGCCCTAAAGAAAACGGCAAACATATATGGCATTGTTGCTATGGTTATTCTATCCAAAACAACAAAAATAAAAACCAAATTCCAGTAAACAATAGCTTTCCCTCAGGTCAATGTCGCACGCTGATCACCAGAGTGGATGGTTTAACCTGGTGAACAAAATCAGGATTTGGTGTCAAATCCTTACATGTTAGTTTACAGAGAGACCACCTGTAGAATCCAACTCTGTTACCTTTTACATATTCAGTGCATTAATAAGTGATGAGTCCTTTTTTTGCACCCAGTGCATGTAATGTCCACCCCGCCAGTGTACAATCCAGTGATACATGTGCCATGCATAAATTACTCCTACTTCCTGTAAAACAGCTTATTGCTAAAAGGATTAGGGTGACACACATATAAACAACACAAACATACTAATCCTCATTAGCACTGCTGAAAACCCCTCTGATGCAGCTGGGGAGAAGGGAGGCGTGTAGCCAGGCAGGATGGTGGGTGGCAAAGACTGAGTTAGCTGCTGATGCAAATAGAGCTGGAATATGGGGTGTGAGTGTGTGTATGTGTGTGTGTGTGTGTGTAAACACAGTCAGGCAGGCCGTGTGGTTTCCTCACTGTGGAATAGTAGCTGATCGATAGAGGGAGCGAGTGTGAAAGGAAGGAGGGGTCGAGGGAGGAGAGGAGCAGCAGCAGACACTGACCTTCAGCCAACAGCGCTGGCACACACCACAGGTTCCCTCTTGGTTTTTGGATCTGACAATTCCAGTGTAATAACAGATAAATAGAAAGGGCTCGTCAGGCCACAAAAGCAAACAGCTTGGGCTTGCCAAAGGGAACAGAGGGAGTCAATGTTGTGTGTGTGTGTGTGTGTGTGTGTGTGTATGCATTTGTGCATGTAGAGAGAGAAGAGACAGAGAGAGAAAGAGCTAATGGCTGACATCTGGCATTGGTCGCCCCCATCTGAGTCCTGCACTCCAGCCCCATACTGTCATACTGAATGATAAAGCAGAGAGATTGCCTCGGAATCGGCACACTTGCAAATCCCGCGGCCAGCCCCGGAGGCATGGGCAGGAGAGCCTCTTCTAGTCATTCACCGGTTAATGTGCCAATTTGTTTTCCAGGGTGCTCGAAGGAGGAATTTATGGCTGTGTTCTGCAGCTGTGGGCAAATACTAATAAAATGATCTTTTGCTGAAACTCACTTAATTGGCCACAGTAGGACAGAGAGCTGCGAGGATGAAGTGGAGAGTTGGCCTCCGCCGCGGTAGTTTGCAGATGTTCACTGAAACATCTCCTCTGTTTTACACAGCTTTCTACCACTAATCAAACAGTAGCATGTGCAGACTCCTTCATCAATTAGCACCATCTCAAACTCTAGCACTGAATCCAAGTAAACATACTAACAAATACTTTGTTAAGGATCATCCTTTCGTTGTTGGCTGCTTATTTGCAGGATTATTCCAAAACTACTGACCTGATTTTCATGAAATGCTGGGGGTGGGACATGAACCGAGGAAGAACCCATTACATTTTGGAACAGGTCGGATTAAAGCGGTGGATACAGGATTTTCTTTATGCTTTTTTCCCATTGCAAGGCTTTGAAGTTTGGAAGACGTGTGTTCTCACAGCAAATTATTTTTGTACTGTTATAAGTAATAACTCCCTATGAGGTATAATGAATGAGCTCTCATCCAAATATTGAAATTTGAAACAAACTGACAATTTATCTTCATTTAGCTACAGAAAACTATTGTAATTGTTAATATTCAGTCGTAAATGTACATGTCCATATAATTATGACAGCAAGAGTGCACTGTCGCCTCTGTGCATGGCCTATATGGCCCCTCTCTAACTGACCTAACAGACAAAGTGCATCACTGGCATCTTGGTGCTCCTCTGTTGGTCTCTTCTTTATCTCCTGAGTAAACTATCTGGCCCACTGCTGCAGAAAATATGCCTCAACAATCACCATATGGTTGTGACCGTTTCTCCAAAGCTTTTTGTTTTTTTTACACTGAAAACTGACGCCCATTAAGGTCAGGTTTATGGGTCTGATGGCTGAATGTGTTATTATTCTGTATTCTGTTTTGTTTCTGTATCTGGCCTCATCTTCACTGGCGGGTGATTTCATGGTGGAGAAAGAGTGCAGTCAACCTTCAGGCATAGAATTTGCAAATTAAATACTGCGTATGGCTCATAAATGTGTTAACCACAAGTTGGCACACATCACTCACTGTGACTGCGGAAGAGATGAGACAAAAAGGAAACGGTGAGGAGGAGAAGGAGGAGTGAGGGAGTGAGGGAGTGGATGAGTGAGGATGAGGTGGAGGTGAGGTAAGATCTAAAGGAGAGAGGAGTGGGATGAAAGCAGCTGGTGCTCTGGCTCCTGTTCCTGTGCCAGCACTGAGCCAGAGCTGGTGGAGTCCTACCAGGGGATACTCTCCAGAATCTGGCCACACACTAATTACTGGAGGTTTTGTTCTGGAAATTATCTCCATGTCCATTGCTGCATTTCACAGCACATTAGCTGTGGAAATCCCCAAAACCAATAAATAAGGCTGAAATTGTTCATCGCGGTCTCCGCTGATTGTCTCGCTTGCTTTCTTTGTCCTCCTCCCTAATGCCAAAGAAACTAAGAGCCCGTTTCCTTTATTTGGGAATTCTTTCTCCCCTCGAAAACGAGACAAATAAGGCTTTGTTTGGGGCACACTGTGAGGTAGCGATAAGCTGTCAGTACTGCTGCCAGAATGTGAAAAAGCATTTTTGGTGTTTTAGTGCTGTCATACACTCATACTTACTACACAATACTTGCCATATATGAAGCCATGAATTTCTATGTCTGTGTGTGTGTGTGTGTGCATTTGTTGTGCTCTACATATAGGTATATATATTTATGGCTGAAAGAAATTAGATTGTAACTTTGAACCCCCCCAAAAAATGTATATGAATCAACAATTGTGGTTTGTGTAGCACAAGGACAAGAATCATCACAAGATCAGCTCATCTAACATTAATGATTTAGTCGATCACAGCTGACTTGGTTCAGGGATCAGTCAAAATCAATGTTGAAAAAAAAATGAATGAATCAGGATGAGAAAAGAAATATTAGCGATGCATAACATGTGATCTCTTTACATCTCTGGGTAAAACCATACAAACAGCTCCAAACAGCTCCTGCTCAATCAAAAGTTTTACAATACTTACAATACAATACTTAAAAAACATAAATTATAGAACAGAACAAATAAACTATTGAATATTAACATTCATGTAATCTCATACATATTTGTGACATTGTATTTACCTTATTGACCTCAAATAATGTTTGCCCCAAATTAAATTTGCAATGTAGAAATATGAATTTAACATGTTGCGCTTAAAAAACATGTATTTTTATAGCTCAGAAAACCTTTACATTTGTAAATCATATAAAAATGTGTTCACTGCATTTTCTATTAGACACTGTTGACAAAGAGCTGACATTAGAATAAACCAAAAAAAAAAAAACCCAAGCAAATAACCCAATTAGAGTGACCAGCCACAAGGTAAAGACCATTAACTGGTTTTTAGGTTTTGGCAGATCAGTGAATTTCTTTATTTGTCAGCCTGTGAAACTATGGAAACACAGTGAACTGTGAACTGCAAAATACACTATGTTTAAAATCACATTCCTGGTGGTTCAGAATGAAGTCAGTTTGCATTCTGCATAAGTTGATAGTTGTATTGGAGTTGCTCAACATTCAAGAATCTAAAATCACTTGGTGAATGGAAAATGCAAGTTAGATAAAGATGACATATCTTTCTGTCTTTTCCGTGAACACATCACCTAGCGGGGATGTCTAAGCCCGGGAGGATGGGTCATCAGTTAGTGACAGTAAGTGGGTCAGTCCATTCAGCACGATGCATGGGTGGGCGTCCAGACCACCCAGGCCCTGACACACCCAAAGGATGAGCATGGAGATGCGTTTATGTGTGTGTATGTGTGCGTGTGTCTGAGAAAGCGAGAGAGAGTGGGGTGGAGTTCAGGAGATGTATAGAGGTTCTATACCCAAATGACAAGCCCACTGGTCTCATGGCAGGGCACAATTAATGACCCGTGCCAACATTACAGGATGAAAAATCCCCACTGTCCGAGCATCGCCCGCCCAGCCTGGCAACTGGAATTCTTCATTAGATCTGGCAATGGGAGAGAGAGTGTGTGAGAGATTGTGTGCGTATCATATTTAGGATTGAAGCCAGAAGAGAGTGTTATATCTGTATGTTGCACTGTGTATTGTGCAGAAATATATTCTAATATTCTCTCTCTTAACTATCAACCAAAAATGCACCTAACTGCAAAAGTTCAAAAATACAGTTCAGTATAAATAGCTTAATATGTTTAATGTAGCAGTAATGGAAAAAAAAATGTAAATCAGACATTCAGACATTTAACAGAAACAATGTGCAGGGATTTGATATCTATTTTTTATATTCTTTCTTTTTGAGATGCAAGAGCATATGTAATTAAACTTTAAGTTAAAGCAATATAATGGACTTTAGTTTCGTGATTATACTGGAACTAAGTAAATAAATGTCACCACACTCAATTGTCATATTGAAGCTTGTACTCAAATAAAGGCCAAGTCTCAAATGACAGTCTGCTGTGTTGCCATCTTGACCAATAAAGTCCAGTCCATCAGTAACAGCCCCAGTAGGAAAGTGAATAGAGATGATGCTCTGTGTACAATAACAGAGTTAAATCTTATTGACGCTGCTGCTGCTGCTCTAGTTATATTAGACAACACAGGAAAAACTACTGGGACAAAACAGCAAATAAGGATTTGGTTAAATTCAATTAAAACAATTATAAAGATTTAGTTAATTGGCAAAGTGGTGGGGGGAAAAATGGTTTAAAACATATTTAGAGTAAGATTAGAAACAAGTTTCAGGATTGAATGCAATTTACACTTTTTCTGTTTCCAATTTCTCATACTATACAGCATAATTAACAGCTCCCCCTCCAGGTTTTACATTGGCACTGTGAGTATACAGTGCACACTGCATTGGCCCCAGTAGGAGAGATAGCAGGATTCTATCTAACACCAAATAGGCTGAACGCTACATTTTCCCCTACCACAGTCGTACCCCCCTAACAACCTGTCCAGACTCCACCGGCCAAACGCAGTGTATCATCCCTGCTCTCTCCTCGTCACTTTACAAGCCACACAGCCAGGATAAACAAATGGAACCAATCTCAGGCATGGAAATCGCTCTCAAAATAACAACTGTGAATGTAGAAATGTATTATCTTCACCCCTCCAAATCCAATTTATTTCATGCATATCTTACCATCTAAATTGAATACAGCACACGGCTTTTGCGGGGAAATCACTTTGAAAAGACTCGCTTTATCTTATCTCTGTGGCCTATCTTATCCCGACCATCTCGCTTTCTAACTGAGGCGAGGCGTCAAAGTGTGCAGGGCTCTTCTGAGCCTTGTCTCACACGATCCACCCAAAGCACAGTCCGTTTTTAAAGAAGCCTCCCCTACCCTGATAAATGACATTCATGAGGTTAACACATTTTTAATTAAGGGCAATTATTAGATTATATAGGCCTTTCAATTACCACATAACCAGACATATTTAGTGAAATTATTCAGCAAATTACAAGAATGTGACTGTTGAAAAAAAAACATCATTATGGATCTGGAAAATACAAAAAGATAATTGTTTAAAAAATAAATTATCACACTGTGACCACCCCTTCATAAAAGTTAGAAGTGCTTTCTGACAGATGGAAACCTTAATCAAGTATGAAAAATTGTTTGTTAATTAAATTGATTTCATAGTCCAGAGGGTCGGTTCACACTGAAGACACTGGTTCATCCATTGGTTTGAGCTGTTCCTTTTCAGACCGACCTGGTCCGATCTGAAACAGAGAATGAAGATGTTCCACTCTGAAGAATTACTGATGAAAAGTGTAATGTAAACTGAAATGTAAATGAGAACAACACATCCACTGCTGAGGGACCAGACACCAGTAATGACTGTAACCATGGCATGAGGAAATCAAGTGCACTACTAGCACTTTACAGACAAAAGACGTAAGTACGTAAAAGTCGATGAAAATTAAGAATCCTGCAGAAACACATGCACAGCATAAACACATGACATTTTTATGTCTGCTCCATGTTACAAACAAAGAAATTACTGCCACTCTCTGTATTTCCTGGTCAGTCCTCTTTACTAAATATTCCATTTCTAACTCCACCAAAAAGAACTTGTTGTTTTTATGAAGGTAACGATAATATGTTTTCAATTTATTGCAAAATACCCCCGCCCCCCCAAAAAAACCCATTTCTGATATGCATTATCATATAATATCTCAGTGCAGAAGTTCACAGCAAACTTCATTATGTTTTTTCTCAAAAAAACAAAACCATCATCCGTAGTTCCCAGGACTCAGCATGTTGAACAGAGGTGGTCCACTGTGTGGGGGTGGTGTTGTGTTGTGGGTCATTCCCACAGTAACGTTTTCACAGCTCAGTCCACCTGGTTGTTAAGTGATTGACCGAAACACTTCCTCTCTCACACTCCTCCCTGACCCTTCCTCTGACTCCCAAATTCCTCTGCCATCACACTGCGGTCAGCTTAGATAATACCCCGCACGTCGGTGTTGGGTTCACGTCGGGGAACACGTCAGTTCACTGCTTTCGCTTCTTTGATCGATAAAAACTGATGTTTACCTTCTTCAGTGTGTTGTGGATCCTAATTTAACTTCCTGTTCTGCCAAATCTCTGAACTGTAAGTCAATTTTCATTTAGTGCCTGGTTTTGCAAACCTAAGTTCATGATACCGTTTTTAAACTGTCATTTCCAAATGCACCTGTTGCAGTTCCACATCAGCACACTCCCACCTCCATGTATTCTGAGGGGTGGTCTTGGCCAGGTCACTATCTGGACATTGTGGACACCATCTAATTTCAAGATATTTTAAGATTTCAACATATTTATTGTCATATATACAATAACAGACACAGTGGTTATTATTATACAATGCAGAGAAATTTATTTTGGTTTCATCTCTGGGTAAAGAATGTGCTGCCTGCACCCATCATGTCTTTTTTCATGGTCTTTGACAAAGTTTGAGCTTAAAGATTTCAAGAGGAAAATTGTTCACATTGACTCGATCGGACGTTTTTTTTTTGATACAACATTGTGAAAATATCGAGCTGTGCACTGATATCTTAGGATAATGCATTCATGATGGTGCATGGTCAGCTAATGTGTGTCTGAATCCCTGATGATGAAAACCTGTAGGAGGGAAGGGAAGTGAGAGAGACAGAAAGAGGGCGATAGTAGAAAAAAAGGAAACAGTAGACAACAGACCAAAGTTCCTCCTGTTAGTCCATTAAACAGGAGGGTTCCCACCCCCACCCCCACCCCCACCCCCACCACCCATTTCCTACCTTACCTCCCTAACACGCACTCCTCCACAAATCCCTTCATGCCAAACTCACTCAAGATTAAGCATGTGTGAAATTGAGGACTTTTCTAATACACATGCCCTCATTGCTCCCCACGACACAAACGCACACACACACACACATACACAGTCATTAGCACAACTAGAAACAGAAGAGTAAGTAGTGAATGAGTAAGCAGCAGATAGGAAGTACTGTCCCGTAATAGAGGTAGACTTCTTATCGTCACTTCCTGGTCAGTGTGAAACCTTGTGAGTGGGTCACATGATCTTAAGTGTGTGATTGCCCCACTGTGATCAGAGCCTGTATCCATGACCATCAGATACGCATGGTGGTCGCAGGGTTCCGGTTCATGAATTTTGTTTGTATATGTCATTCTGTTGTCATCAAACCCAAATACTGAGTCTCAGCAGAGTTATAGCATCACATTGGAGAACATCAACTTCTAGTTTCACGAGCTCTTTATCACTGGACATATTATAAAGCACTGCTGAGTGCAACAAAACATTTATCATTCTTTGTTGGTGCCTTTCATTACAACATAAATAATTTCTTTCCAATCATTTCCATTAGTTTGTATGAACTGCCTTATGAAATGAAATGAAAGCAGCATTAGGCTGCAACATACTGCACATTTAAACTAATAAAATTGTCACTGATATCTCAAAGAATAATAAAGCCTTGGATGCATTGACCCTGCAGTCACTCTGACCTAACTGAGAACCTGCAGTCTTCACACAGGTCAGGTCACAGTCCCATGCACCAGCCTGAGAAGCTGCAGTGGGAGAGCAGGCAGTGTGCCTCCCCACCCCCCCACCTCTGGAACTCTCCCCTGTCAGAGATCTGAAAGGGCCTACATCTCAACACTTTTAAGAAACTGCCACTTTTAAATCCCGTTCACAAATACTTCTGACCAATCGATTCATTATCAACTGCTCGAATTTCTCGGTTATATTCTTTTCTTGTTTTTTTTCTGATTTTTTTTTTTTGCATTGAATAAATAATGCAAAATGAATCCAGGTTATTAATATTGCACCTCTGCTATCCTTGGTTCTTGTGCTTGACCATATTCACAAACTAAACTGGAATTAAAATAATGTTGACGATGACAACACTGGACGACAGTTGGAAAAGTTCATCCAGCATTTGTTTAAGTTCAGGATGGTGGCTAGTCAGGCAGTGGTGGTAGAATATTGGGAGAAGGTGCTAAACATAGACACAGTCAGGCAAACGTTTGCTTCTGCTGAGGTTACTGTTGTCTCTGTCATCTGTTTGCAGCTGTTATTAAACCTTGGCCTCCTCATGCATTTAGTATCCACGCAACACCAGCAGACTGAAGTTATCCAGCTGCCAATAGAGGAATCCAAGCAAAGCATTGTGCATCGCATGATCACAAATAAATGATGGCACATTTATTATTCATATTTCAACAAAGGGAGCTAAACATTACACTGAGGGGGGCAGTGCATGCTTTTGCAACTGGGTTAAACCAGGTGTGGTTCTACAGTAATATGCTCCAAAATGCCTTGAGCTCTGTCAGTGGTGCTGAACTGTGCAGTCATTTCCAAATGTAAGACCAAGGCAGCAGCTGTTAATGAGGTAGTTCTGTGTGTGTGTGTGTGTGTGTGTGTGTGTGTGTGTGTGTGTGTGTGTTAGGGTGTAGCTCCATCATAACCACCACACCCACCACAACATAACAAAAAATATTAAGATGTCACTTAAGACATCATGCTAATGTTATGTAAATACAATATATGTTCTTTTCAGCAGTGTTGTGATCGAGTCATAGACGTGTTCAGAATTACTAGTCTCAGGCTGTTGTAGCTGAAGAGCATTGTTTTCATCATCACAGAGAGCTACACACCAAAATGTTTACATCAGGTAACTCTCTGGCATTGTGTATGGTTGTCTGTGCTGTCTCTGCAGACTTTTAAACATGGTATTGGTGCGTACAATTTCTAAAATGTCCTAATATTAAATAAACTACGTAAGGTACTGAAGCTACATTTGGCTGAGTGAGTAGTGTTTAATCACTCATGACTTTAGCCCTTCATTTGCATGATTCTTTTCCCCATTCGTCACACAGTTACAGTCAAATGAAACTTGAAAAAACACATACAGTCTATAGAATTGTATAAGAATATATATACAATAAATGTACAGTACCGAGTTAAGAGGGAGAAAAACAGAGAGGGAGCGTCGCCTTTTTGGTTCGTCGTGACTTTCATAAACCGATATTCAACCCGGCGTGACTAATGCAGGTCATGCAAAAGCAGCCTGACTGAGAATCCGCCATGACAGTCAAGCATCAGACATTACAGAGCTCCATTCTCACAGCTCTCCTCACCCATGATGTGCGCCAGAGTCCACAAATCATCACAAATCTTTGGCATTATTTCTGCTATTGTCTTCTATCACACACACACACACACAGACACATACACACACATGCCACACTTTGTGATTCGGCTGTTGAGAGCAGACATTTGCTTGAAGTGGGAGCCACTGCTGTTGTATTCCTTTGTTTGCTGCACATGATACACTCCCTCTCCCACTGTGTGGTAATATGGCTATTTTCTCAGTCAATTTGCCACTCACAGCATCCAAGCACATGCAAATATGGAAGATGATACTGATTGGGGAATAGCGCTCGGCTGTATAATGTGTACCGACTGTTTAAGTCTCGGTTATTATTTGGCAGGGGTGCTGCCTTTTTTTTGAACTCATGCCTTGTTTTTTAGTTTGTTTTTTGGGGGGGAAGTGAAAGTGCACCTATAAAGAACAAAGAATCAAGATGACTGAATCATTATATGCACATCGGTCAATTTACTTTCTCTTGATGTCAGAGGTCTGTTTTCGTCCGACTCATCTTTGCAACACTGAAAATCAAACTGCTGCGTTTTAGTTCAGGAAACAGGGTGTCATACATTAGAATGGGGTTTGTTCATCTCACCTTGTCAACATAGTAAAACTATGCAAAAAAAGAAAGTGTGTCTCCTTCATGGAGAGATTAAAATAACTGCAGGATCGTGTTCAGTAACCATGTGGATATTGAAGTTGTGTTTGGGTGTTTAAGTGTGTAAATGCTACTTCAGTGTTGAAGCAAAGATTCATGCTGTGTCTTTTCTAAGGTGGCCTGTCAGTGGAGCAGCCAGCAACACTGACTTACATTGTGGCCTACCTGTACTGTTCATTTACATTTATGTGCATGCTGTATCAGAATCACTGGCTCCTCATGTACTGTGCATATCTCAGCAATGATAATAATAATAAGTCCAAACATAGAGTGCAAAATAAGAAAATGTTACTCATTTGATCCACTGACTGCTATTTGTAGCTGCAGTGTTTCCCCATAACCACCATGTCTTCATGTCTTCTTACAAAGACACTCTTCAGATATGATTTATCTCCCTCCTCCTGCCTAAATGATGCTGAATAAGATCCAGAGCTTGAGGTTTAATTATGTTTTATTGCACAACACTTCATATTTATCAATCAACACAAACAGTTTTTTTTTTCATAAAAAAAGTAAAGCTGTTGTTGTTCCAAGCATTTTACATCACACTGGACTGTGTAATGAGGCTTTATACACAGCCAGCTGGAAAATATAAAGTTGTGTTGTGTGAGAATGGTAGCACTGTGACCTTTACTACTTGTGACCACACACATATATATATATATATATATATATATATATAGCAACCAATCTCACATACACACACATACAGAGACATGCATATGCTCCTTCCTGACACTGTCCGCTGTAGCTCAGGTACACCCTCCTGAACAACCCCACCACCACCACCCGTTGCTAGGCAACATCTTCCTTGTGTGGACACCCACCTGCCTTCAGGCTTCAGCGCTCTAAATTTGGTCTTAATTGCAAATTGAGTGGGAGCGCAGGCTGATGCGGGCTGAATGAGAAGCAGGCTGCCGAGGCTGCGGCTGCAGCCGCCGAGCAGACTCACAACACGGTCGAGATGTGCATGAAGGCAGAGACGCACAAGCTGATGCTGAGAATGTCAATGCAAAGGCACAAGTCAGAGTCTGGTTTGTGAAAGGCTGATACAAAAAGATTCATCTTTGTAAAAGTCTTGTATATTTAGTTGCTTTGCCTTTAGAGGTCAAACCTGTATTGAAAAGGTCAAAATCCAGTGGTCTAAGAAGTCAGGAGGGGGTTTTCACCTTTCTCACATTCCTGTTATTTCTTGTGAGTTGAAGAAGGACCATGGGAACTGTGGTTAATTTATTTCACAGTCTTGAACTAATATATTTATGATACGTTTTCATATATCTTATATAAGAACTGAAAGTTCTTATACAATAATAACTCTTCTCACCTCACAACTATCTGTAAAAGTCTCAGCAAACAAAGTCAATTCCAAGAAAAAGAACACAGCTATAAATACAATAAAGGCAACGTTCCCGTTTTTCTTCAAATACAGAAATCCTCAGTTTGAATGTATAACTTGAAGCGACTCTACAAGTTAATGTGGAACATAGTCTCAGCCACCACACAACACAACCTTGAATTAGAATTTAATTTTTTTCTTTATTTCCTCTCCGAATATCATAAATATGCTCTGAATGTTTCCATAAAAAACAAATGTAGAAATGTCAGCAATATCACAGAGGTAACATTCTATAAGGGCAGGTTTTCAGAAACATCTACATTAATAACTAATATTTCTTCAGAATGAGCTGAACTTGTTGGAAAACTTTTCTGGTTTTCTTTAATCTCCTCTTGCTGAAATATTACAGAGATACATCGACAGGCCAAAAACTCTTAGGAGAGCACATATTGGAGAAGGGCCCCGTTCACTCAATTCAATTACCACAGCCCTATACACAATCCACAGGAGACAACGGTGGACCGGATGCTCATTTCAACTCCTCTTTCCCCAAATCCCCACAGAAATCTCCTTCGGTCGGACAATGCACTTTTTCCCATTTGAAAAAAAAGAAAGAAAATCAATATCTGGTTTCAATACTTGTGGAAGCCGATCAATACAAGCCCATGCTCTCTTTTTCTCTGCCGCGCTCTTTCTCCAGTTTTCCGTCCATCTCTGGCAAATGGTAAATAGAAACAATGGTGTATGGTTATTGGGAGGTCAGGGTGCAGCCGGAGGAGAGAATAAGACTGGTGATGAGAGTGCTTGAGCTGGAATCACACAGGCATAAATGCCTTTAACCTCACTGTGAAGCTGCTCGGACAAAAGAGCTCAACCAACTAAAATTCAACACACGCACGCACACACGTGCTCTGGAAAAAAAAATCAGATGTTTAAGATGTTGCGTGATTTGGGAGTTTTGTGGTTGGTGAAGACTTTATTCCACTCTCAGAACTAAAGAACCTTTAAAAGAGGAAGCTCATGAATGAGTCAGAAGGCTGGAAGATGATGAGAAACAGTCTACAAGATCAAACAAGCTGTGAGGTGTGAGTTCATTTTCATTCTGGTCAAATCATGCACGACCTGACACAACCCTTTCCTCCATGTGCAATATGTTTTGCTACCTTGCTCTCTTTCTCTCACTAATTTGTGTATACAGTATATATATATACGTGTGTGTGTGTGTATAAACACATACCACAGGACCACAAACAAATAGCATGTCAGATTAAAATTGAGTCTGAGATGAGGCCTGACTCGACCATATCATCACTGCAAGGGCTTTCTGAACGAGTCTTTGTCAGGCTGGAGTCCTTTGGGAGAAGCAGGAAGGGTGCCAGGCAGCCTGGGCATCATATTGTACCCCTCTCCGCCCGACAAGGACCCCCTCTTATCCTGCCAGTTGTGTCTGCAAGTAGCCAGAGGGCCGGGGGGGACACAGTGGGGGCCCCAGGAAGATCTATGGGACCCTATGGTGCTGTTGTCTCTCGAAAAAAGAAATTACAAACAAATTGCTGAGGGCCAGCACATCATTTCAAGACTCGTGGCAAGTTTATGACTTGCTAATGTTCCTAATTACATGGCCGTGAAAGACTTAATTAATTGAGGCGTGCACATGAAGGGGGAGGTGGGGGGGTAGTGGGGAAGGTGGGGAGAGTTAAGGAGAAGGCTACAGCAGAAAAGAAAGAAGCAAGCGGGGGAAGGAAAAAAAAACTAGGCCCCAAAGTAAGAGAAAGAAAATAAGAGAGTGATGAGAAAGAAAGTGGTTGCCTGTGTTTGTTATCATGGTTCCAGTGCATTGGTTTTTACTGCCTGAGGAGAATTTAGTGGCTCTCACTATTGCGTGCAAAAGAAAATGTGAGTCTCCGGGAAACGCGACCATTACGATCAACCCCTTGCTGATACCTAATATGCCCTGCGTTCCCCCCATGACTTTGCCAAAGTGTCTGTAATCATATTATTGTAAATGTTAGCACAGTTAATTGCATGGAGAGGAAAATGGGCCACGCTTGGCGGGTTATGGGGAATTTTTTGAAAGTTTGTTTGCCCTCTGGAGTATTGGAGGCACTAATAATGGTGGATTGGAGGCGAGAGTGCGAGAAAGAGGAAGATGGGGAGAGGAAGGAAGCAGGAGGAGGGCAACACTTAACCGCGAGTGTTTCTTCTCTCACCGCAGAGTCTGATATGATTTCAACAAATAAAGCAAAAGGAAAACAGAGCTGTTAATGTGGCTGACTTAACCTGCGTGTTTCGACTTATGGCAGGAACTCGCATCGCTGTTGAGACGCCTTACGATGTACGTGAAATGGATGGTTTGAGTTTTTTGACCATTTTAAAATTTTCCCAGTGAGAAATGAACTGATATTAAAATTTTGTCATTATGTTGTGATTTCACCAAAGCGTGCGGGCGTGCACAATGGCAAAATAACAACACGTGGAGTTACTTTGGAGTATACTGTATCTGCGGAGGATGAACCTTTAGAGCTGATAGGTTAAAGATAAAGATCAAGAAAAAAAAATGGTCCAAATGAAATTTTTTGCACAGAGAGAGAGAGACTATATAAAGATTTGTATGATATCCCTGCAGCCTTTAAGGCTCCTCTTGTTGTGACTGAAATGTAGATGGAAAAGATCACAGAAGAGGGTAAGAATTATATCATCATGACATCACTATGAAGTCAGAAATGTCATGCAGTGTAGTAACACATTAACTTTTGCAACCAATAATCTTGTGTCTGGTTTCAGTTAACCAATCATTTGTCACCATTTGGTACACTGTATATTATAAAAGAAAGGTTTGATCAATTTCAATAAGTTTGCATTGTAGACCTGGAGACAAATCTAATGCAGGACACGGGTCCCAGCATGTCTGCACAAATGTTTTATTTGCATTTTTCCATTTATAATGGTTATTTAATTATGTGTCCATTCCTTCTGTTATGTCTCTGACTGTTATGTTTCTGTAGAAATGATATTTCCCTGATAGAGTTTGAGTGGGTAACCACATCAGCCTATGCCTACTTCCAAAGAACCATGTCTTTGGACGTAGATTTACAGTCACTTGATGGCATGTATATACACAAACTCCCACACATACAGTACATGTGTGTATATGCCCTCGCTCCCTCTCACTCATTAAAAAGCAGGCAGTTCAGGCAATGTTGAAGCAGGCCCTGATCGCGGCAGGCTCACCCAGGGAACATTAGTCATTTTCCACCTCATTGCTGAGGCTCATTTAGCAAAGCCTCCTCCTGACTATCATCAATATCTCTCCTAAAGAGGCCTATGAGCTGGGAAGGACCAGGCTGCCCTAACCTGATGTGGGTCATGCTTCGCCATGCCTGAGCTGGAGACTGCTGGCAACTAATGAAAAATGACAAGTGGCCATTCAGACTTCTCTCATTTTTCAGGACTTGTTACATTATGCGTCTTTGCATCTGCGTTGTGGTCCAGAATGATGAAGACATTTCTTTATCATTTTCAAATAAAATTGCTGATGGATGCTGAAATCTTGTACATTTATTATGGGCAAATGAATTATTAAGAATGCTATGGTCTGTGTAACCATAGCTAGACAACGTTCAAAATAGCTCTCAGTAGTTAGCCTTGCATGGCTGCTTGTAAGAACCAACGTAACTGAGATAAGATTTTAACTTTGGAATCTCAGCAGATACATTTTGAACACTGGTATTGATTGATGTATTAAAATTATACTATTAAGTTTGACAGAATTCGATAGAAATTTTGAAAAAAATTTAGGAATAAATATAAATGTTGTTTGTACATTAAAGTACTTTCTAATATTGACCCAATTTATAATGAAACAAACTCAACTCATGGTTTGCTCGGCTTTTTCTGGCGCTGTAAAACATATTACAGCTCTGTGGCAAATATACTAATACAGTATAGAACTATTATATAGTTCCAGTTAATGTTATATATTTATTTTTATTTCAAAAATCATTATAAAAATCTAACTTTAAAACGATGGGCATGCAATGCTGAACTCGTCTCCCAGCTAACGTTTGCATTGTTGGCAACACAACACAATGTAACAGTGCAAGTCTTTGCACTGTGGTTGTCAAAGTATTTATGAATAATGAAGGGCGTAGCTGTTGTATAATGGTGCAAGCAGTTCCAACTGCAGCAAAACCCTTTAAGACGCTTGTTGTTGTTGATGTTCCCTCAACTTTTTAGTTAAATTTATTTAGTGAATCAGACAAAAGTTTAAACTGGTGACAGAACTGTAACACTGAGTACCATTACTACCAGTGCAATGACAACTATTAACAGTAATGATAGTGATAACATAGGTGAAACAGGATGGAACCCATCCAGCAAAATGACTAGAAAAACAAGTCGAGGAAAACGAATACAAGATTGAAACACAAAAGAATACAAAACAAGATAAAAAAAAACATACAATAAAACCTCTAAAATTATTTACAAACCGCAGAACGTCTAAATCAGAATTCGAAAACCAAATTCCAGTGAACAACACACTAATACTCCAAAAGTCATGGCAAATGACAACTACTGCTCCAACGATACTTTCTGTTGTTTGGCTCAGTTATCACTGGCATCACTGACAAAAGTACAAAGTTACCAGCATTTTAATGTACCATCTCTTCTGTAGTACATAAACTATGTCTGCAATCTATATCTTTTCATTATGTGGTTTGTGGAGCAGATTTTGCACAGTGCGATTGTACACTGTGATGTAACATAAATGGTGAGATTGTTGTGTTTCTGATGGCTTCCTGATGAGTGCCTCTAGCTGAAAAAGCATGGAAATGGAGTGGAAAATGCACATGATTAGGCAACTACAATCTCCTTAGAACCTGTGTTTCTGTGTGTGTGTGTGTGTGTGCGTGTGCGTGCGTGCGCTTGTGTGTGTGTGTGAGGCAGTACCAGATAAAGAAGTTGTGCTCTAAACACACGATTACATCTGCATTTCCACATCCAACATTTGTTTAAATTAAATTGCCATTCTGCTGTATTTGCTTCCGTATTTCTACTCTGCACAATGTTTGCATCAAATCATATGGTAAATGATGCTTAAACATTTTACTGGAATTAACTTATAATGTAGTGCTGATGCAATGTCGACTACTTGCAACAGCTTTAGGCTTTTAACACATAACCACACTGACTTCAGGACAGATAATCTCTTGAAAGTTTGAGACCCTACTGTTTAACTTTATCTTTTAAACTACTTTTGCAGGCCACAGTACATGTTCTCTGCTTTCTTACAAAGGAATAGAAATAACAGTATAATATTCTGCTCTGCTTCCTGTGTTCATTTAATTTCTAGTTGGCCCTCTTGGGCAGCAGTGAACATGTTCTACAGAACCCTTCTTTTTTTTTTACTAAAAAAGGCAAAAAAAACCTGCTATTTTGAAAAAAACATGAGCAGAATACTTTGATTCGAAAGCATGATTGGACAACAAATAAACAAAATTTCTCATACTAAAGGCAATTTTGCACACAGGCAATTTTTGGTGCTTGCGGTCCGCCTGCACACAGCTGTTTGTCTATTATGGTGGTAAATGAGGGAGGATGGGGGGGTAGGCCCTGGTATTTTTTGATAATATCAACAACAACAAGGACACAGGGCATCCATCATGACCTGACCACCTCTCCTGCCTACATGTGCTTGAAGCGGTCCAACAAGTGGTAGCAATTTTCCATTTTCATTTGTTGACCACTTGACCATGTGCTTTCCCCGGCTCGGGTAGATGAGCTCTCATTCATGGTCGACTTCTGGTCTGTGCACACCTTCAAGCTCTGCTCTGATGCACCGGCTGCTTACAACAGAGTGCAGACATCATATTGCACACTGCCTCACAAATGGACATTTACCACAAATATGTATGGAGGAGAACAGACATAAACAGCGCCGCACAAATACAAGGTTCAATATATTTTGGGTGTTTTGTTTTAGAGTTTTGTACCTTTTCGTTAAAATTGTAATGTTGTAATGAAATAAAGTAATAATGAATAAATAATAATGACTACTACTAATTGTTGGGGATTAATTTGAAATTATAATATATTTATTATACAATAATAATAATTAAAATTAAATAATTGCCCCTAAAATAAAATACATTTGAGGCATATTGGATACCATGGGTTTATTAACAGAATGCATGAGCATGCTGAATAAAACCCAGTCCCACATTAATTGAGGTGTTTGGATTTGTTGCTTGTTTTAAAGGTAATTGATGATTTATCACTCAATCTATCAATCAGATTTTATTTGTATAGTCCATATTCACAAATTGCAATTTGCCTCATAGGGCTTTAACAAAGAGTACAGGGTGTGACATCCTCTGACCTCTGACCTACACCCTCAACAAGGGTGAGGAAAAACTGCCAAAAAAACCTTTTAAGGGGGAAAAAACACAGAAGTGCTGTACAAATGATGGCAAAAACATTAAAAATAAGCCATAAACATAGATGTGGTAACTCTTAGTTTGCAGGGGAAAAGTATGACATTTTTGAAATATAGAGAAAGCTATTCCTTAATCCGCTGACAGCAATTGGCTTCTCGATAAAAAAACACAACAATACTCAAACTCTGAGGCTGGCAGCCAGATCATAGCGTATGACTTGAAATGCATGGACCAATGCAGGGTCTCGAGAAGTTTCTCTTCTGACTGAGGCCTGCTCACTTGTCCGCTTTCTGAAAAACGCTGATCGCTGAAGAAGTGTGTACCAGTGAGTGGGAACGTCTTCCCTCTGGGCCCTCAGATGTGCTGCTTGCATCCTGCCTGCTCCTCTTTCTCCACATGTTGGCCCTGCTCCCTAGAACCACTTGCTGCTCCCCCTCTGGCCTCCTCCTCTGCTTCCTCCTCCTCTCTGTCTTCCTCTTCTTTCCCTACCATTCATCCAACGTTTCCCTGTCTCCAGCAGCCCAGACAATGGGACCGTGGCTGCCGCCAGCCGCCGGGGCCACACAAGCCAACCTCGTCTTTTCACAGCGAAGCCCAAGGGCTCCAGGGTAAATCCTACAACTTGGCATGCTAGCGTGCCAGCTAAAGGGATGCCAATGTCCGCCAGCATTGCTGCACTCTTCATTTGTAGCCTCTTCTCTTTGTTTTACCGGGTCTGTCTGCGTAGCTATATGTTTCTATCCACCGCTTTGTCTCTCACAGCTCCTGGCTTTCCCAGCTGCTTCAGCTCCTTCTTAATCTCGGCACACAGTGGAGTGATGAATATCTCATCTTCACCATGTGTCCCACATCCAGTGTGAGAACAACTGTATCCTCACTCGTTTCAGTTAGAAACGTTCAAATGTTCAAAGCTACTGCCAAAAAAGAACTACAGCTACAAACTGCCCCTGGTGCTCATACTGTTACACTCATCCTGCAGTTTTTCCTGCTTAACCTGACTCTGAGCTTTGTGGATGAAGTTGCCTTTAAGTGTTGAGTGGGTCAGATGAGTCAGAACCCGTTTTCGCCACTCAAACGCCACAGTCTCAACATAAGACGTGTGAAATTGAAATGTTGACAATAAAAAACACAACTTATCGTAACTAATAAAACAGTGCTTGCTGCTTACAATCACAGTTGAACCAAATCCTGTACAGCCAAAAGAGTCACGCACATCACACAACACAAAGAGAGTGTATGAGTGGTAACACATGGCAGTGCCCTTTGCGTTATCAGTCAGCCAGAGGTTCCAGTGAAGGAGGATAGGGGGCATGTGCAATGGCTGGTGGACAGCTACATAAAAGGCCAGCATGAAGAGTGATGGGCTGAGCCACCGTTCGGCCTTCACTTGCTACATCTGACCCCCACTGCCTACACCCTCACCCACTCCCACTGATCACCATCCCCTCCACTTTCATTTATGCCTTTATGGAATCATTTGCATATGGCATTGGCTGTGCTGCTTTTTATTGAGGTCATTTTTATCACTGTTGTGTGGCAACCGTGACAACAATAAATCCAGCCGTCTCCTGGACAAGGATGACCTTTTTTCTCTCTCTAATCAAGCCATTACAGGTTGAGTCTGTACCCAGGAAACAGCCCTTTCTCTCCCTCTGTTCATTTGTGCTTATCAGCTGAGTGAATGAAAAATTGCTGGGCGAGTGAAGGAAGCTGTGAAACCGGGTAAACATACCTGTACACTCGGAACCATTGTCCACGTGTAAGGACTAGTTAAGTGACACACATATGAGGGATGGGTTAAATAACTAACTACACACACACACACACACACACACACACAAACAGACAAAGCAAGTGCGATGAGGTTTAAAAGAGCAGTTGTAGTATTTTTAAACAAATAGGATT
>JAFBJQ010000261.1:0-33945 GCA_016785345.1 Trinectes maculatus
CCGCATTCATGTCGCTGGGGCATGTAGTTTTCCGGGGCGAACAATGCGAGAGGCGCTCGTTTAAAAAGACTACAATTCCCATAAACAATAGAGAGCGAGCTAAGGCTGTTCAGCTGCGTTCAGTGTCAGGGGGCCGATGGTAAATAACAATATTAAATCGTTTATCAAACCAAATTATACAAACTAACAGGGGGCAACGCTCAAGATTAGTTAGTTAGTAAAAAATAGTTAAGGAGTGCGGGAGATCGGGTGAAAGAGACGAGATGCTTTCAGATGATCTGAGTCTTCAGGAGACTCTTGATAATAGAGAGAGAGAGAGCTGCTCTGATGAACATTTGCTAGCTTGTTCTATCATTTAGTAGGAACCACAGGCAACAACTGTCTAGACCAGGGGTCTCAAACTCAATTTACCCGGGGGCCGCTGGAGGTAGAGTCTGGGTGAGGCTGGGCCGCATCAGGTTTTTCACAAGAAAAGCTCTTACAAAAACATTCCAATGTTATCAAATGTCTTTATTTTTTTTAACACAAAATTTAGACTGGACGCTGAAGCGCGTTGTTACCTTTAGACCCCCTCTCGCTCCGAACCGTAGTTGGGAGCTGGTCTACTATTTGGCTCGTTTAAGGTAACTATCGTCATCGGGTCCGGGCTAAAGTTTTTAAGAAGGACAGGGAAGTTGTGTCTCTTTTGCGACTCGAACGCACCTTTTTAATAGTATCCTTACTGATACGGTGCAACACAACACAGGCCCTTATACCATGGACTTTAAGGCTGCTGCCGGCTGACACATCAACACCGGGGGCCTATTCCATAAAGCAGGATTACCAAATAAACCAGGCTTATTTCGTTAGTCTGTCTTATTTTTGAGTGGATTTGGTTCCATAAAGCAAGCTTAGCATAGTTCAAACTAAGTTACCACGGCAACTTATGCCGGCAAACTAGCCTGGTCCGGACCAGGCTAAATGTCAGGCTTAGCCTGAGTCACCGCTTAACAGTGACACTTATCTGAAAGAAAAGAGAAAAGCCAAAGAAAAGAAGTGGGTTTTTAAGCGTTTTTTAAAAACAGGAAGATCACCATCAATAAAATATTAAATAAAATACATCATGAAACACTGTTTTAAAGACTATGTATTGGTAACATTTAAAATATTAAATATTACAATTAAAATAATAACCCAATCCATGCCATTTGATCCGTAGGCTTTTTTTTCATTTATATGAGAGATACAGATTCTCTAGAGATCTGCCAGCTGATCGGCCCTCACCTTACACACAGCACCACAGTCCCACACACTGTGCGCGTGGCACTTTTATGAACACGGTAACAGTGTGCCACACTGTGCGCGTGGTCTACTTAGCTTTAAAACGTGTTCTCAGTATTTTAGCCCCTGTACTGGGGGGCATAGTTTGTGAGGATCCCCCCTTCAGTCCTCTCAATAACGGGACAATGTATTCAATTGGAGTGCCAGCTCCTCCGCTGGCGTGAAATCAGCTGGTGGTGGCTGCGTAAACGCGGCTCAGCCTTTATGGAACCGAGTTAGCCTCAACTCATGTGTTTTGCCTAAGTCTAGCCAGGCTATTCACATTAAGCCTCGCTTTTCTCAGCCTGCTTTATGGAATAGACCCCACGTAAGCTATACGCAGGACACAGTAGTTATCGCTCTTTCTTTTGTTTTCTTCCGGCATCTCAGCGCCGCACAAACACACATGACCCCCTGTCTTAAAGAGACAGGGCTGGCCGGTGACAGCGTGAAGTGGGAGCGGCGGAGCGGCCTCGCAAAAAATGGAACAGACGCCGAAACTGTCGGCGTGTCGCAGCTGGTCTGGTCAAACTCGTGGGCCGCACTAACATTAAACTTTCATATTAAGGCGGGGGCCACAAACTATCGTCCCGAGGGCCGCAGTTGGCCCGCGGGCCGCGAGTTTGAGACCCCTGGTCTAGACTGAGTGTCCTGTGTGCACTGCTATATGATCGGAATCATGTAGAAAAAACATCAGTGAATATGATTCTGGCAGATGTGAGTGGGCGGTAGAGTTTGAAGTCAGCAGTAGGACATGTGCCATTCAGGGCTGATTGTAGATCACATGCACATCACCACAACAGTGATGAGGAAATTCACACTTTATAACCAACTAAAAGTTCAGCACATACAGATTGTTGTGAACTAGTTCACCTTCGTAGTTCACAATGTTGGATTTTTAATGTTCACGGCTACAAAAAGGAATAAGTTTCAAGATTCAAGAGTTTTATTTGTCACATACACAATCATACACAGTACTGTATTGTGAAGTGAAATGTTCTTTTTACCTGCTACCACAAATAACAAGTTAAAGTTAAATATTAGGAAAATAGTAATAAAAAAATAGTGCAGTAATAATAGTTCACATTCCTTTCATTCCAAATTGTTAAATGTGTTGCACCAAGTTTATTTTCAATACAAAATACATGCCAACAGTTATAGCCATTGCCCACATCACAAAAAAACTATAGATGAAACAATGTGGTATGTTATGCAGAAGATATGTTGGGTTGAGGGACAATGAGGAGATTTTGATTTCAACCTGGTCGGGAAGATGAGTTCAGTCTCAGAAGGTGATGATCTGTATGTCTGTATGTCAAAGAGACAAGCAGACCGTGGGGTCATGTGACTTACGAGTATAGTTTAGTTTCCTGGCATGGCATCGCTATGAGAAGCCAATCACAAAGTTGCAACAAATTGCAGCTGGTCAGATTTCTGCACCGACACCTCGATCTGACGTCATGAAAAATGTATACAACAGTGATCTCAGAGGATCAGGGCATAAAGACATATGCTAACTGCTTATGATTCAGTTCAGGCCAGTGACGCTGTAGAATTAAGAAATGTTAACGCTTGTGTTTCTATTCTGCACCATGCTACAGTTTTATGCAGGACATTTTGTTTGTTTTATTTGCTAGTTGGTTGACATTTAATCACCTCTCTTGTACATCTCATGCATATGCATTTTTTTGAGTATTTGGACAAATGTGTTATCTGTCATTTGTTTTTGTTTTTTGTTTTTTTTTGACAAATTAAAACAAAACCATGTTGTAATTTCTGAGAGAAATGGCTTAGCTCCATTGTCAATTCATTTTGTTGAATAATATTTGCTGGCAAATTGCTCAGACTGTGTGCTGGCTGTGTATTTGTATTTCTTTTAGCTGTAATGTGTCTCTGACGTGCAATGAAAACACATAAATACCTCCTTACTCTCTCCACTGACACTTTGTTATTTGTAATGGCTGAGATATTAGATATTAATTAACTTGTGAATGTCAATCTGAAATGATACAGAAAATACAACACACAATCAGTCATTTGAATATGAGCATAAGAAGTAGCATAATAAAGTCAGACCTGTGATGTATCAGTATAAGCAAGACAACATGTAAATGTGAACAATGTAAAAGTGACTGTCTCATCATACATATGCAAACTATTTAAACAGCTTCAAATGCGACTATATCATACAATACATCTCTTATTCAAGTAACAAACACGTCCACTCACTCTTATTGACACACAAAAGGAATGAAACATACTGATGGCAAAAGATGAAGATCTGAATGCACCACCATTTCCTTATTCACACAGAACAAAGAGGAAGTTCCTATCAGATAACTTCCCCTCTAGAGCTAAAACTACTACAAACTGCAGAACAATGCCCCCTTGTGGACCGATGGAATAATTGACACAAACTGTTCCAGTACAAATCATTTCATTTGTAAATTAACACAACATCACTTTGATACAAACCAACCAGTAAAAAGCCAGTTATGATGGTCGATCCAGTTTGTGATCCAGTCTGTGGACTAAATGTTTCCTACTTAAACAAATAGTGACATTTCTGCTGTGACACATGGGACAAATTTAATTGTTTTGAGAAATCTGTTCCCAAAATATTTGTTATGCATCAAACTTGATGATTATCTGATTTGTCAGATTTCCTTTCCCATGAATGCAGAGTGACATAATGACCACGATATCTTCCACTCTTAAGCTATCTTCTTCCGATTGCCATCCACCCTGTTGGCACGCAGCCCATTAAGTTAAGTGATTCACTTTTTTCCCTCTCTCCTCATTTGAGTCATCATATGTTGGATTTTTTAACATCAAAAGAAAAAAACAAGCTGTTTTTATTTAATTTCCACCTGTGCTTATCTGAACAGATGCTAAACGAGTGTCTAGCTGCTCTGCAGTAACTGTATGTGAGTGCTTGAAAAGCTGAGCATGCTGTGTTGATCTGCTACTTACTGTGTGAAACCTGTGTGAGTGTTTTTGTGCAACTCTGCTGAATAAATACATGTGATTTACAAACTGCACTGCCCACATCCTAATCTTCCATCATGGCCTTTCCACAGCTGTCCTCCTCCTCCAGGAGGCAGTAGTTGACTGCACTTATACAACACTGACAGCAGGATTATTCCAAGATTGTATCCATTCTATCAAAATTGTGTTTAAAAAAAAAAGTGTTTAAAAAAAGATAGATTTGTCAATTGTCTATACTGGTCAGCTAGAAAAAAAAACATGGCAACAGGATCTCATGGTCTTCGCATGACCATAGGTGGGAAGATACATAGGGGGGAAATCCTAACTAGTCCTTCTATACATTTATAGACAGGCATTAAATGTGAAGAACAACCAACCATAAGTGTCACTGGTTGTATTTTTATATTTAAACAGCTAAATCCACAGTAAAAATGCTTTAGCTGAATCTCCATATACTATTATGCAAAAGAAACATAAAGTTACTGTGGTAAAATAAATTGGAACAACAACACTGATCAAAGTGTACAACAGTTTTATTGATCAACGATCAACCCAGGCTTATATGATTACAAGTATACAAGACATCACTGAAACTGACCAGTGAGAACACTCTCTCTCTCTTCCCCTTCTCTACTTTACTCAGTAAACATTACAGGAACTAGGAACAAGATATGAGTTTAAATGAAAGTGTAATACTTCAGAGCATCTGTAAAAATCTAGTTTAGCTGGAGAGACTGAATTTGAAATGGGCTCATATGATCTTGTTTACTTAAAAACTGACCTCCCGGGCATAGTATGTAGTCATTTCTCAGGATTTTCAACCCAATGTGGGTCCTGGAACACGAGTTAGAGAAACGGGACGTCCGTTTAGCTCAGTGACACTTTGTCTCTGGGAGACTGGAGGTTAATTACACCACAGTCCACCATCACTTCATCAAGTGCTACAGTCATGAAGTGCTCGTGTGCGGTGATAGACGGAGACAGATCAGAGAGAGGGAGGGGAATGAAAAAGGAGAGAAAAGCACATCATTACAATCTTTCTGCACTTATGGCACTCATTAAAACACACAGGCATACACAATAACCTATACATACATGCACACAAACTGTCTCCTCTCTGTCTGTCTCTCTGTTTTGTAGGCCAGTGAGAGTTATTCTCTTGGGCAAATGTCCATGTCCGGCACTATCTGTTACTTTAGACAACTGTACAACGGCTGAGTAGTTCTGTATACAGCTCAATCATGGCACTAATATAAAACTCGGTAAATCTCTAGATCTGTCACTCCGTTTTATAAAGAATGGTTTCACAAAGCTAAACTGGGCAACATCTGTGTCAAAGGAGGAGCAAGAAAATATGATGTGCACCTTTCTTTTGGTCATGGAAATGGTGAGTACAGAGACACAGTCAAAACTTGACTGTGATTGTTTTTTTGTTTTTCTTTTTACAAACTACTGTTGGTGGATTCTGGTATTTCGCCCAGATTTGGCTTCGGAAAAGTCACATGATATAAACAGTTGGTGTTATTCCATGTTTGTGAACCCAGACATTCCCCTTGTAACAGTTTACATTAGGCATCATCTGTACAGTTCTTAAAAGGTAGGTGTTAGCTACAGAAAGCAGGAAGGACCATCTACAGTATGAAAAAAAAAACCTAATCCCCTCTGCTTCCTGTCCTGATTACAGTGCCCTTTCAGCTTCAGTCTTGGTGCAGTGCAGTGCACCCGTAAGGCAGTTTTCCACTTAATGCACTGAGTCACCAAGAAGCATGACTCAGGACTGCCCCAGGATACTGATGATGTTACCGGTCTGTGGCTGTTAATATACAATCAAAAAAATGGGTGCGGAAAAGGAAACCATGTGGAAACAGGAAGTGAAGTCAGCTGGATTCAACTGCAGAGCAAATGGTTTGTTTAGCATGTCCACACCTGAGAGGGAGAGGAAGAGCAATCATTCATTCAACACCCAGAAACATTATTTTCATCATAAGGTAAAGATTACTACTACATGTACTACATGTGAAAATGTAAACATAAAAACAGGATAAAGGATGAACAGACAAACAATAGGTAAATACACAGCAGATGGAGCAGCTGACAGGTAATAATGTGTTGTACCTTGACAGTGCTGTCCACAGCTCCGGAGAAGAGGCGTCCCCTGGAAACAGCCAGAGCTGTTACACTGCCCTGGTGTCTGAGCAGGGTCTGGGTACAGATCATGTTGTCCATGCTCCACACCTACAACACACATTTTACATTTTGTAGTGTATTGTAAAAGTAGAAATACCCAATTAGCTCAGCCACGAATCAGTCTCTGAACATGCACCATGTACAGTACATAGTGAAACTAATGTAAACACAGTTCCAGGCACGTGATCTCCTGGTTAATACTGAGTTGTAGTTTATAATGAGATGGCTGTTCTTTTTACACTTCCATCTTACCACAAACGAAACAAAAGGAGAAAGTATCTGTAAACATCAGACACGTACATATATATATATACACACATACACTGACACACACAAACACAATCCCTCCTCACCCTGAGAGATCGGTCATAGGAGGCGCTGAACACTTTGGTCTGGTCCGGAGTGGAGATGACAGCGAGAGCATACACTGTTCCCACATGACCTGTAAGGGTCCGCACCTGCTCCTTAGACTCAATATCCCACACCTAGAGAGGAAAGAGATGGATCTTCATCGTCATTATCATTATTATCATCATCGTCACACTAACAGCAAAGTGGTTTGGCTGATATTTTACCTACATTTATAGTGGATAATTGTTATCTGAACAAAAACAGGATGTTCAGAAAAAAACATGGAGAGACTGAGATATATTCAAGTTTGCTCCTGACATAGGAAAGTAACAGTTTCTCATCTGTGCATCTGACTTACATGAATAAGGTTTTCATAGGTGCCACAGACGATGTGGTGGTTGGTGACAGCAATGGAGTAGACGCTGCCACCGCTGGTTTGGAGAACATGAACACACTCCAAAGAGCGGATGTCCCAGATCTGCCAGGGACAGAGACAAAAAGTCAGTGGGTGTAGAGGTAAAAACAAAAAAACTGTACAAATCTGAAAAGACATCTCATACACTGCGTAGACAGCTGATACTACGGTGTTTGTTACTATGGACATCCCTTTTCATATTACCCATAGCTGTGTAATATTTTAATGTTATATGTCAATATAAAAATATACACAAGTAAAACAGTTAGAAAATACTTCATTGTTTGTTCAACAAACCAAATTTGAATTTCCCAAACCCCACCCCTCCATGGGAAATGAGCACAACTAAGTCAAGGCACATGCAAAATACATTTGTTATTTTAGGTTTATGTATGTTTAAGTTGTTTGT
Organism: Trinectes maculatus; assembly: GCA_016785345.1. Taxonomy (NCBI): domain Eukaryota; kingdom Metazoa; phylum Chordata; class Actinopteri; order Pleuronectiformes; family Achiridae; genus Trinectes; species Trinectes maculatus. The sequence goes on from JAFBJQ010000261.1 coordinate 7,650, forward strand.
GGCACAGGTTGTTTCACGTTCCCTGATCACTACTCCACAGGCCTGAAAAGATGAAATGATGAGTATTAAGAGGCAGAACCTGTATTTGGTACATTCTGGCTTCAGTTTTGTACAGTGGGAGGAAGTGGAGACAGGTCATCCATCTTTGTGTACAGTACAATGACTGTACTGTACACACAGTCTGTACACAGACTATACTGTCTTACTGTACTGTCTTAGATCTGAACCCTGTATACAATTACACAGCATGTAAACATGAAACCATCTTGGATTCATAATCTGCCCACAGGCTTTGTCACAAAGCCCCACCCTTCCTGACTGATGCAGACCATGGCAAAAATACTAAAAGATAACAGATGCTGCTATTTAACAGAGCCAACTATTTTTATGCAGTTCAATATACAAACCCTGGTCCAACTTGTTAAACATTAGAGAATACTGTAATCATTTGTCGGTGCTCTGAGTTAAACTTATATAATTGCTAAATGTTCAAAGGGACATTTTACTGAATATTGACAGCATTTGTCATCGTAATGACTGAGGCAAAACATTTTCCAAATGACTCCTCAGCCTAACAACTAGCTGGGGACTAACTGCTCTGCTAATAGGTACCATAAAAATAGCGTAGTCTAATTTATCATTGCCTCCATCTCATTTTTCATTCTCCCACAGATGCCTTCATTCTCAAAACCAGGCCTCCTCTTTTTGCTCCTTGCTCCACAACATCCCTGAGGTATTCATTAGTGACCAACTCCGGCAAAACCACGAGACAAACAAGCACATATGCATGTACATACACACACACACACACACACACGCGCACACACACAGAGCCAGAGAGATGTGCACAAAGCATCTCTAGCAACAAGGCAGTGACAGATTGAAACGCAACATCCTTTTTATGTAGAGAATACGGAAACCAATTACTGTCCACAATATATGCTAATAGAGTTATTTGCATACACAGTGTTGGTTGCTCAGTTGTGACTGGACAATCAAAATATGAAAACTGATATTAAAACTGTACACATGTTCATCACCATATTATATCACCCTTCTCTTCCACCTACCTTGATGGTCTGATACGATCCACTGTACAGGTGGTTCTGGGAGGCCACCAGTGCTCTCACCCAGTGATTCAGACCGGTTAGTTCCTTCTTCAGTTTCAGCTCTGTACCAACAATGTCCCACACCTATGTAAAACAAAAAATATGGCTCACTAAAAATGAAACCCCAGAAAAAAACATTTAGTGACTAGAAATACGCAAGGATTTCCACTACATGTAATTGATCGTGGCGCACCGCCATGGCAAAATAAAAGCCACCACACCTTCAGAATGATGGTTTTTTTTTTTTTTTGCTGTTAAAACAATGTAAAGTATTGTGTCAGTCAGCACCTGCCTGTCTGGCTGTGACGTTACTGCAAAAGACGAAGAGAGACGACAGTCCGAGGTAGAGGACAGGGTGAAAAACAGGTACCTGAGCTAGGAGATTAAGTTTGATGCATCTTTGTTCAAACCTGTGACAACCCTAACGTTTTAGATGAATTACAGAAAAAATCCTGAGTCGGGATAAATTTGTTATAGATTGATTTTCTAAAACAGAATAGGCATTATTTTACAGAAATTATTATTTTTATTTTATTTCTGTACCACTGACACATGTCAAATGTTGAATAACCTCTGAGAAGCCTATCTGAAACTTTGTCTTTGGTTATAGAGAGAACAACAGAACCTTAGAGCTCTTTTTTTTAAAAAAAAAAAGAAAAATTAAAAATTGAAGTGCTCTCAGACAGGCTGCAAACTGTGCCATTAGATTAAGCAGTTGTGTATATAGTTTTACTGCAGTTGTGAATATAGTTTTGCAGCCCCCACATCCCCCACCCCAAGCCAGACCTGCCCCACGGTTTACAAAAATCCTGTATGCAAATGAAGACCCTTGAGTAATGGCAGCTGCGGTTCTTGGACACCAGATGCAATATTTTCTTTTAAAATGTTTCCTGAAGGGAAAAAAAAACATACTGTGACAAAATGTGCTTTTTACAGCCCTTTCAAATACTCAGCTCATGATCTTGCTTCAGTAAGATTTCAAAATCAACAAACCACAAGTGAAAGGAGAAGCTACTTTTAACTATTACGCAATCATGTACGTGCAAACATGCACACTCACTAACTATAGAGAGCTGAGGTGGGGAGGGACAGAGTTTAAAAAATTGTTAATTCAATAAGCTGACTCTCCCTGATGTAGAGCTGAGCTGAGCAAGAAAGGAAAGTCCCTGGATAAGAGCACTGACGTCACATTAAACACACACAGAGCACCACAATCATCTCCTTCCTATTACTGCCTTGTGTATACTCCTGATAACATAGACAAGGCTAAAGCCCTCACTCTTAATAAGCTTTCCTTCCTCACTGAGCCACTTTTTACACTCATCTTTTAAAACAACAGGGATCATAGTAGGGATGGGTCTCTTTTACTGGTAATCACGATGTCTACAGTTAAACATTGGCGATGGGCAATGTTTAACTGGGAGGGTTTGAGTATAGTGCACAGAGAAGTTTAGAGAGAAGCCTTGTGTCTATGCGCTGGTGAATGCAGCAGGACTGTGGCAGGTATAGATTGTACAGAGAGACAGAGAGAGAGAGAGATGGTGTACGTGTGTGGATCAGATGTAAACGGGAGTCACGGGGAGTCTCTCGGTGCTCTGATGTCTCTGTTGGAAGCGTTGCGTTTTTCTCAGGAGCCTCATGTCTAATATGTGAGCGTGCGTGTCAATCTGACGGAACCAGGTTCGACCAGCTCCAATGTTTTCTGGATCAGCTCCGCGCGCATGTAATCATTAACCCGGAGTTATTGCGTGTTTACACTCACTGTATAAAATTCAAATAGGCTGATCCAAGTTCCCAATGACTGTATGACATTGTAAATGGTTCTATTGCTCACAATTACAATGGGAAAATTAACGTTTAACAATGTTTAACAGCGCAGACTGAAATTAGTGTGTGATTGGCGAGCTGAGGGTATGGCATTGCGATGTTGGTTTCCCATTGTGATGTCTGTCAACAATCACGATGGACGATATCATTGTATCATTGCCCATCCCTAGATCATTGTATAACAGTCTTAAAGCCTGACTCAAAAGGTATCGAAAATTTTTCAGGGTGTAACTTACAGCTGTGGTCATTCATTTTGTTGAACTCACTGCCATAGTTTTACGATATTTTTCGTCTGACCTATTTTTCTGTATTTTTTAGCTGCCTCATTATATTTTACGTTAAATAATGCACTTAAAAAAATAAAATCACTGTACCTTTATGGCCTTGAGGGAGCCGCTGAACAACATGTTGTGTGAGGAGACAAGTGTACATACAGGGTTGTCATGGGCACGGATAGTATTGACTTTCTGGAGGGTCTGAATATCCCACACCTGTGAAAGATGCACAGAAGCAAGACAATAAAATACTGAAGCAAAACTATTTAAAACAATACATGTGTGGAAGAAGAGTGAATATTACTCACAATAATAGTGCAGTCTGCAGAGCCACTATATAGCCTGTTTCTATAAACATAAACACACAGCAATGTCATGCTAAGCCTAGTCTCAGTGGATATGAATTTTGGTCATAGGATTTTTATTAAGGTGCATATGTCATGTATTTACCCCTGGATACACAGAGCCAACACAATGCCATCATGGCCCTCAAGGGTTTTCTGACACTTGTAGGTGGTGCAGGTGTCCCATACCTGAGATGAAAGGTCAAGTGTGCATTTGTATTTTTTTGTGCTCTCTAAATATTGTATAAATGTGTCTTCTGTTTTTTAGATTAAAAAAAGAGTCACAATAGCACAGCTCCAAAGAAGAAAAACACACATATACAGGTTTGTAATGCTAGTCGAACCATGACACTGTTCTTTTCCTATGAGCATGAGGACTGATGTTACCTTGATAGTCTTATCTGAGGATCCAGAGAAGAGCAGATCTCCAGTTGAGTAGACACAGAGGCACCATACAGGACCCTGGTGGCCAACAAATGTCCCCTTACACTTGAAGATCTGCTGGGGGTCATATGCTACATACAGATACAGATAAAAATTGAAAATTAATTTTTCAATGCAAACTACGCAATAGAGGAGTGAAGTTTACAGCCAGAAAAGGCAGTAAGAGCTAAATTTAGCATCTCAACCCAGCACAGTTATGATGACAAAATCATTTAAACACTTATGGAGACCAGCTTTTAGCAGAGATTTAGTAAATGTCATCCTCCACTGAGGGAAATGAAGAGGAAAACAAGATACACAGGCAGCTACTTACAGCCCAGGATTCCCATATTGAGCCTGGCATTAATGTGGGACAACTCATCCTGCAGAGGCACAGAAAATGTATTTTCCAGACTGAAATGCTGCAAGCTCCTTCATTTCTCACTCCTTTATTCTCACACACAATTCTCTTATTCTATCTGGTAGAGGTGCACACACTTACATTAAGCATGGAGGCATCTCTACGAAATTCCATCAGGTCTTCACTCAATTTACTCTGGTTCTCATCCAACATATCTGAAAAACCCATGAAGGCACTGTTATTTTGAGAAAGAAAAATCAAACAGAAGATACACAAATGTAGGTGATCTTCCTTACAAACTTTAATAACTTTGCTGAGGTGAGTAACATTATTAATTTTACTACAAAATGTAAAAATGTATTTACAGTGAGATATTATGTGTACAGTAAACCCTCGCTATAACGCGGTTCACCTTTTGCGGCTTTGCTGTTTCACAGATTTTTTTAGTGCAGTTTGTTATGCTTTTTTTTACAGTCTATGCACGTGCATTGTGCTCTGTGTCCTGATTGACTAAGGGACTGTAGGCCAATGTCAATCAATCTCCTCCGTGCCTCGTCTCTGTTCAGTACAGGATGCGTTCGGCTTGGCAAATTTACATGTTTGCATATTGTCTCCACGACAAAACCCACAATGTCGACGAAATGTTCTGCACCGACAAAGACACCTGCACCACGGCCTTCAGTAGAAAAAGACACTACAGCGGAGCTGAGTCAGCACGAAGAGGCACAGTTAGAGAAACTGTGAAATACGCGTCAGTCACAATGTGTCCAACCGCGTAGGTTGATTATTAAAATGATTATTTGACAGTATTTCTAAAAACTATCATAGTTATTTGTTAGAAAACGCTTCTATTTTTATTTCTTAAACAAATGCTTGGGCCTGAAAACAGGTTTTGATCTTTGGTTTCGTTCTATAGTACTGTATAATAATTGTAAAAAATAAAGCTGACTATTTTGTAGATTTCGCGTATCACGGGTTCTTTTTGGAACGTAACCCCCGCGATAAACGAGGGTTCACTGTATTTAGTTATACTCACTTAGATATATTACCCGTATAAACCAATTCTAATGATCATTTAAAAAAGTGTCAAGATACACAACTGCTTTTATAACTGCATCACAGCAGAACCCAGACAGCCCTCTGCTCTACCAACCTGTTCTTCGGACCTGAACATCCTAATGCAAGTGTGTAATTATAGAAACAACTACCCCAACAACAACTGTTGTTAAAGATAATCTAATCCTATCTTGTTTACCTGAATGAGAAGGTAAAATGAAGAAGTTCCTTGTCTACTAAAGCTCACCAAACTTGAGCTCCAGGTTCTTCTCCAGTTGATCTAATTTCTCTGATAGTTTGCCCAACATGGAGCGCAGGAAACCAATGTCTTGGTCCTTCTGGGCCAGAGTCAACTGCATCTCATGAAACCTAGTAGTGTCAAAGGTGGTCTATCATATACAGGTCATAAACTTTGCAGAGGATACAGTAGAACACTAAATTCTTCAGATTAAAAAAACTATTATGAAGAGTAACTTTTTTTATAACAACCTGTGGCTTCAGGTCTTCTCACCTGTCATCAGTCTGCTGCAGAAACTCCTTCAGCCCCTCAAATTTACACACTTCCAAATGTGTTTCATATGTGTCTTGGTTGCCAATGAATGTACATCTGTTAGAAAAGAAAGGGCAGATAAATGCAAGGTAGATAAAGAGATTACAAATAAGCAACGGGTGAAATAAAATGAATTAAATAATGTATGAGAAATGTTCTTAACAACTGTTAAGGACTCACCCATATTTAGAGTGTGGACATTTGATGTGCTCACATTCTTTGAGGTGAGCCTCCAAGTTCATTGTGAGCAGTGGTGGACAGGAGGGGTTGTTAGGGCAGCGGACTGGTCTGTAGTCACAACTGGCTTCATGTTCTCTGCAGAGACACAGAGAGTTGGATTGGAAAAAAATAGGTCACTAACAACATTGTAATCTGATGCTATTTTACAGTAAATCCTATTACATTCATAGCAATCAATCCAGCATTCTATCAAACCTAGTCCTTACTTGCGTGTGGACAGTTTGATGGTGAACGGGCAGCCCAGTGGGTCCACTTCAAACGCTCCAGGCTTCCCAGCCACTGTGGCATTGGAGGCTGCGGCCCCTCCTGCACCAGCAGCTGTGGCCCTGCAGCCATATTTACAGTGGATGAATAGCTCTCCTATCTGTTCTGCCACTGCAATGTTGTTCACCACAACTGTTAGCTTGGCTGCATCCACAGGGCACTTGTCTGTGAGGAGAGCAAACATAACGATAACGTTATAATAAACACTCTGAACGAAAGTCCCAGCACAGGTACATCTAGATTAAAATACAGCAATTTTATGTAGTGTCATTTGCTGTAACAAGTCAAAATATCTGAAATCCTCACCTGAAGTCAAGGCACATCGTCTGCAGAAGGTGTGCTGTGGAAGAGGGAAAGAATGTGTGATGAATTTCTTTTTGCTCTTACTATAACAATTTTTTGACAACTGATACTTTGTTGTGTGTTGTGTTTACCCTCTACAACTGCAGTACCCGCTAAGATTAGGTGAAACAAACATAACATTGTTACACACGCTTGCTTAAAAGACAACCCAATGTTGCCAAAGAGATCTCTCTCTTTCAAGCTACCACATTAAAAACTTTAGTGTCATTTAATATACTTTGTGTTCTGTAAATTAATATGATCCCCAAAGAATAAAATGGCCCTAGATAACTGACTTAAGTTAACTTACCCCACATGTGGTGATGACAGGATCCTTGAAGACGTTACAGCAGAGCTGACAGCACAGTTTTACTGATGGCTGCTCAGCAAACACCTGTGGTTCCTGCACAAATACACATATTTTTTTACTTTACTCAGTTTGTGAAGTGGCTTCAGACTATCCTGTACTTCTGTTTTTATTTGTTGAAGTGTGTATGTATGTGCTCAGAAATGTGATTATGAGCATATGTTTGCAAAAGCCCAAGACTACAAATGGGAAAGTGGTCTGAGGCTTATGGACACTCCTGTATGAAGTACTGTCAAAAATATATTTAAGCCCGGCTTGATACCGTGTCTTCCTCCTCTTCATGCAGAGAGAACGTGGAGCGTAGAGACATGTTGGACTCGGAATGGAGAGATCGGACAGATATGGCAGAATCTGATCTCCGAGGAGTACCAATGAGAGGCTGAGTGGATGAGAAGAGTCAGCAGAAAGAGACACTTATACACTGACTAAACTGTGTATGCAGAAGTGTTAGATTAAGTACACAACTGGTAGAACTAGCGTACGTTCCAGGTGCGTTTTTTTTCTTCCCCTTGCTTAAAATTCAGCTTTATATACAGTATGTTAGTTAGTTTTGAAAGAAAATACACAAAATGTAAACTGTATGTTACCATTCCATCGTCATCATCCCGGGGGGAGTAAGTGAGGGTGCTAGAGGAGGAGGGAGTTCTTCGATGCTGCTTGTAGGTGCTGGACCCTTCTGCAGAAAGCAAATGAAGACATGTCCACAGGTAAGACTGTTAGAATTAAGCAGTATGTTATTGTCTATCACGCAAAAAAAAAAAACCACAGAAGAAAACAGAGCATTTAGAGAAGAGAGAATGAAGCGTGAGACCTTTAGCTCCAGCAGCCACTGTTGAGAAGGTAGGGCCAAATGATGCCTCCATCCTGCTCTGCAGTGAGGGAAGAGAGAGCAGGTGAGCAGGAAAAATACTTTGATAGTTAAACTATCAATTATTTTACCAAAAAGTGCCATTGCAGGAATAAGACAAATAACAAAGATAGAGTGTGGGTATTTAATTAAAATCTTTCACTAATTCTGTCGAGCATCTCTCACCCCGCTGCTGGAGTCTGATTGGGTGAGAGGACAGCTAGGGGTGCTGCTGTGGCGGCAGCTGCTCCTTCTGCTGCTGCTGCTGCTCCTCCACTGGATGGAACCACTAGCAACTACCTGGACTGCTATGCCTCACCTGGGGAGAAGAAAGAGGGTGAGGAGGAGTGCAGAGACATGAAAAAAAGGCCATAAATGAGGAAAACAGTAGGAGTGTGAGCGTGATTCTTCTCCAAGCAACACGAGCCTGACTGAAAACAAGATATATACATTAATTATAAGCATAAGGTTTCTTTTTGTTTAAACAGAAACAGAGAGAAAAACACACATCCAAGTCTCCCCCAAGAATTACTGGCAACAGCTACATCACAGCTCAGAGCTAAGATGAGAATCAATGCAACAACAAATAAGTTCATTCTACAGATGGCGCAGTTGATGTACTGTTATTGAATGGAGGCTTGACCCACTTTACTGGCTTCAGGCACCACAGTACAATTAAACATAAGTAAGCCAAAGAAATCGGTACAATGACATGTTTTTTAATTTTAGTTCTTCAAATGGAAAATTTTTTATAATGAGTACAATTCATAATCAAAGTGAATCTCCAACCAAAAATCCAGATAGATCACTCAGCAAATTATAAGTAGGCTCATCATCAAAATTATTTGATTTGATTTGTATAGTAGAGGATAACAAAGTGTTATAGGAATGTAAATGACAATACATATATGACTTCCAGGGACCCATAATGGATGATGGATCTGACCTAATGTTGGTATGTGTCATCAGGAAATCAACCTACATTAAATACAGTTTATTGTTAACAACATCATTTAAATAGTATAATAGTTCACACTGTCACCCCAGCAACTCCAAGGTTAATATTCCATCTATAGATTAATTCCATTCTGTCAGATACATACATACAGATACAGAGGCGCTAAACAAACAGTGGAAAAGGAAGTGAAAAGGTTGGCTCAACATGCCTTAAGACATGAAAACTGACTTGTAACAGCCAGAGACTCTGTACAAAATCATAGGAATAAAGGACTGTTGATTTCAAACGTAAGTGCATTGTACCTGTGCTGTAGACTAATGTATTGGTGCTTTATGCCAAAGAAAATAGAAAGAAACAGACAACACTGTTGCTCCAGCTCATATCAATGGGTTAAGATGGAAACTACCTAAAAGTGGCCAACATCTGCAGACACTCAAACACACAGGGAAAGGCTGAAGGGAGGGATCAAAACACACACACACACACACACACACACACACACCAAACACAGAGGGGAAGGGATCAAGACACACATACACACACACACACACATACCAAAAAGAGAGGAGGGAGAAGCGACCACTGAAAACTAGTGACCCGGATAATTAAATTAAACACTGATGTCAACTCAAAGTTATGCGGATCGTCAGCTTATTGGCAAGATGCTGCAAAATCTGTCAGTGAAACTATCCAGCACCGCTACAAACCTGCAGCCAGCGTCACTGTCTCTTCACACAATGTCGGAGATTCCCGTAAAGACAGACACACACAGAAAGTTTAACACTGACAGCTTGGTGGCTAAATGCCCAAATGTATAAAATATCAACATAACAGTGCGAACGGGTAGGTTCTTCATCGTCCTAAATTTGCAGCGCAGGTATCTGTCAATCGTCATCTTGAAAATAGCATTTTTAAACTGCGAAAACTAGCAAGCTAAAGTGGCTTGTTTGCTAGCTAAAGTTAGCTATTATAACATTTGTAAAAAAAAAAATCGCCAACCGCCTTTGTCAAACTCTATAAACCCCAGACGGAAACTCTGCATTGTTTTGTGTACATGTAGACGTGACATTTTAAACTGCGTTTGTTTTTTAAGTTCGCACACTTACCATTATTTTAGCGACAGCAAAGCTCAAACACTGCAGACGAAATCCTAAATCTTCCTTCTCTCTCCCTCACACACACACACAGCTTGACTGCCGCTGTGCACTGTGGGACATGAAGTAAAACACAAACTGCCGCCCTCTTCCTGAGAACCCAGTTCCTCCACCATGGGACCACGCTACCCACAATCCCCTTTGCAGAGCTGCCATTGGACTCGGCGCTGTCAGTGAATTCCGCAAACCAACTGCAAATCGCACTATTCCCAAATATATCCACATTCTCACCGACGCCGCGTCGTCATTGGTTCACGTCACCACAGAACCATCATGCGACTACCACCATCACGTTTTACCGTAAATGCACGTGCACGGTGGTGTGATGCAGACAAATGTTGTCTGACAACACAGACAGACGGTGAAATAGTCATCGAACATATTTTCCTATCGCCTACAACATAGTCATAGCATTATGTTGCCACCATAGGCGAAGATAACATAACAAATGAGCAGTGAATTACATATAAAACACTATTATTTATTATGGTATTAACATTACATATTTTCCACCTTTTACTTAATCACAGTGACATTAGTGACAATTGGAATCGTCCCCCCCACTGCAATAGAATCAGATAAACTTAAACCACAGCAGACAATTGATGCACAACTGGCTTCAACAACACAATTCAAATTTCATTTCATTTTCTATGAAATTTACATATGGTATTTACATGTGATTATCTACTGCAAATGAATGTGGAGCTGTATCACTGAGGTACAGAGGTTTAATGAAGATGGCGACGACTTTGAAGGATTTAAGAGTTAAAGAATGCAGAAGCGAGCGCAAGCTCTGTATGTTGACCCCGTCTACATATTTATGTATCATGAATGTTTGACTTCCTGTTAAAAGTAGCTTGTCTTCTCCCGTCTTCAGGCCATCAGTGATGCTCTCTGTCCTGAAGCACCTCTCCCACTCAGTGTGGGCTCTGATGACTTCTAAGTTTTGCTATCTGAGATAACGTCACTTTTAATGTTTTCTTAAAGACTAGCTGAAGTTTAGATCATCTGGACTTTTATGCATCTACTGTATATCTCAGTCTTTAATATCCTTCAAGTAATTTTATGTTGATGAATCATTTTGATGGACTTGCAACACCCGAAGCTCACAATATAAATTGCTATATCCCTCTACCTCAGAGTGCCAACATTAAAGTAACGCCAAATTCTAAGGTTAAATTTCTTTGGGCCATTTATAAATTACGTGACAGTTTCACTCACTGTTGAGAACCACAGACAGTTCATATAAAATGTTATTCATTTATTAAGGGAACACCTCTCCCTTAGTATTTAGAATAATGTGCTATTTTATTATTTGTTGACATCTATGCAACCTTGCCATCTAGATAAATCAGCTGCACTCATTGCACTTAGCAAATGAAGTCATTCTGTTTTCAGTGATTACATCATACAGTCAAAAGGGTGAAGGTGGCCAAGGATACAGACTCCTCTTTATAGATGGTCTAAGAGGGTACAGGGTATATGAGTACTAACTTACTACTGAGTAGAAGATAAGAAGAATGTAACGCAATGTAGAGGAGTGTGGGTGTGTATTTGTAATTGAATATGTAATGTAGTGTAATGTCATGTGATTTAGTGGTTATGTACATACAGTCTGTTTGGCAGCGGCCAATAAACAAAAAAAGCCACTTTCTTAAACTGGTTTAAGGTATATAAACAGAACACTTATAGATTTGTTTTAATAACACGTAAACCAGAAGAGGGCGCTGCTGATTCAGATGTAGTCAGAGGTAAACAAAAACACTATGTATTTGGTATAGCCAATAATTTTTTTATCGAGTGTCTTACAGAAAACAGTATAAAAATGTTTATAATGTTTTTTAATAAAAGATATTTGCAACTTCAGAGACATCCCTTGTTGTATTATTTAGGTTTTATATTCAAAGTACCTTAAAGTTAAAGATGTATATTCAGGTTTTGAGTAAAATCACAGACAAAAATGTATTTTTTTTAAATTAATGCTTGTTTTATACAATTTAAAATTAAAAAAAACTCATTTAATACAACATTTTTCATTCAAAAGTGTGTCACAATGTGTTCATGAGGAAGGAGAGATGCTGCTGAACACTGAAGAGTGCATGCTTTGTCACCACACATGGAGCTATAGTCAATGCAGCCCTGCAGCGTGTGCACACACACACAGACACACACACACACACTGGGTGCATGTGAAAAGATGTCCACATGTACAGAGAGAGGGGGGCTGTAAATAGAAAGACTGGAATACCAGGCCTGAATGCCATAATGCAGCCATGAATAAGAGATGATTTGAATGCAGCTTTGTTGATATACACACATGTACACACACATGCACACACACATGCGCACACACACATACACACACACACACACAAAACCCCATTAGAGGAAGCCATTAGTAGTTTTATCTTCTTTGTGTAGGACAGCACTGAAAGGGCTCCCATCTCCATCTGCACCAGCACACCCTCAGACACACACAGACGTACACACACACACAAACTGTCAATTTCAAGACAAACGCACACGCATGCAGCAAGGCCCCTCTGTGTCTGCAATGTACATTTTTTGAACGACAGACTGTTGAAACACTGTGTTAATGCCAATCACAGCAGCAGAGAGAGATTCAGCTTCGTTTTTCTCTGCTCTCATGCTGATGAGACTCCTCAAACAGCTGACGGCGTGTACAAAATATCTGTGCCAGTCTCTCTGCATGCGCTGTCACAAAATGCTTCATGTCAGCCCGGTCCTCATTCAAAAAAAACCCATCTGTCTCCTTTGCAGATTACCATGTCTGCAACAGCTGACACAGTGCTGACAGTAATGAGTCGCACACATACACAATACTGAAACTGAATCACTCACAAATGTGCTTTCATGTGTCATTAGTTGTGTACCTGTATGTATCCAAGTGTGCGCTTGGAGGAAAAAATGTTGATCCTGACAAAACACAGAAGAACATTTTTTTATACAGTTAACACACACATCTGTGTGTGTGTGTGTTTCCCCAAGAACACATGTTAAAAGAAGAATACACACAATGGACAAAGCACCATGAGCTGACACACTTATTACATGCACACACTTAACCTGGATACAGACAAGAGGGTGACAGTTCCCCCCATTGACTGGCTCCATTAGGGGGCAAAGTACATCTGAGCCACACGCTGTATACAGCCAAAGAGACACACTGGATTACACAGATTACACAGCGCACATAATGGAGGGGTGGAGGGTTGAGGGGGCTACTGTCTGTCTGTCTGTCTGTCTGTCTGTCTAATGTGAAGCTGAGATTCCTGATCAGAGTTTCCATCTGACCTGTGCATTATGAATTAATGATCAGTGCTGAGTAAGACCCTGGCTCTAAGTGCTGCCGTTGCTAACATCACCACCACCACTGCTGTTCCATCCGTGTGTGCGTGTGTGTGTGTTTGCATTAGTGTTTGAGCGTGATGCTCCACCTTTCCGCACGCAATCTGAAGCGATTAATGCTTCACTGACCAATACTGAAGGTTAAATCTCATCTATGATTTTAGTCAACGTGATGAAGCTGATGGCACACTTGTAAACAATAATAATAAAAAATAACTAAACTTGAATGTGGGTGAAAACAGATAAACCGTCTAGTGAATAACAATGATTTGATCAAAGCGTCTCGCTTTTGCAACTCAATCGGCTGCAGACTTCCAATAACGACTCATCCCATTAGAGGTGAAAACCAAAAGCAGGGAAGAAATGTTTAATGAGGCAGCATCAGTATTGACAGGCAAAGTGAAACTCCAGCTTGGGAGACAGCTAACGATCCAGTGATAACGCCGATGCCTCTACTCATTTGTAAGATGAAACTGGAGAGTGTAACGTTACCATCTATCTCATATGCTAAAAGGAATAGTCTCATATGTATAAAAAAATTCTAAATATACGTAAATATTAAAGCGTCTGGTAACTGACAATTAGCTCAGGCTACTTTAGCAAAAAAAATGAGATGAGGAAATGTTAGGTCTTCCTCTGTTTGAAGGTAAACAAAAACAGTATAACATGTTGGGCACATTTAATTACATTTACATTACTTAGCTAAGCTGTGTCTGTTTCAAGCCTTTATGCTATTCAAAGCTAATCAACTGCTGACTATAGCTTCTTATTTACCATCCAGACAGGACAGTGAAGTTCTAAATGGACTGCATCAGCACTATGGCACTTTTCTAGTCATAGCGACAACTCAAAGTGCTTTACACTACAACTTCCATTCAGTCATCATGCATCCATTCATTCGCTGCTAAATATACCTCTCTCTACTCATACAGCGCATTGAAAAAGTGTGATTACAGTATGATCATAGGTTTAGTGGATTCCTACAGCACCTGCAGATTTCTTTCTGAAAGCAATAAGTAAGCAATAGTGTAAGGAAATGAGATTGTGTTACTGAGTGATGAAGTTTATTTAGTTGTTGTCACCTCCACTTTGCTCGGTGTGTGTCTGCTTGGTGAGTGATATAGCCTTCTGAAGAAACAAAAAACGATGGTAGCTATTGGATATTCCAGGATCTTGTATGAGGAAGAAGACATGAATTATTAATATTCTGTTGATGTCTCTGCTTATACAACTCTTTGCTTGTCCACTCTGTCATCATGTTTATTTTATTTATTTTCAAATTACATCACAGTCGTTTTGCTCCTATGGTGTGAAGCGTTCCAGCTCACCAGTGTGTTCTGTGAACCATCAGACATTCCCTATTTAATCCCAACACATCAAACACACGCACACACATACAGGACATGGTATGCAATCTCATACCAGCACATTTACACAAAGAGCCGTCATCTAATCTAATCCAACCCCTCTTATCTGCCAGGACTCATCAAATACATCACACCATCAATGACATCAGATTAATGGGAATGTGAAGTCATGGAGACTTCCTGGATTTAAAATCCAACAGCCTGTCAAAAGCCTTAAAGCAGACGGTGTTTTCACAGCCCTTTGCGTGGAAAGGGAAACGGAAAAGAGTTGGTTTGTTTGTCAAGTCAAAGTGTCTCCTACAAAAACATCTAATGATCAGCTCTCAGATTCATTCATTTCACTTGAGTGAAAAACAACAGGGAATTCACTTCAAAATAAAAAAGTTATCTTACATAACACCTGTCACTTCACTAAAAAGTGTACATTCGTGTACACTTTACTGCTCAGGCGTACAGCCAGTAAAAAAACAGTTAAACAGGACAAAGTAGTGTCCAGCCTGATTATCACTATCATTTAAAAGAGTGACAGACTATCAGTATGTATTTAATATGTGCATACCTCATTGTCTTAATAATGCATATGTGGAAGACTGAGCAGCAAAAAGCAGAGCAAAGTGTGAGGGGGAAAAAAAAACAATTATAGGATTTTCCAGGACAGTGAGAAAGCCAATTTCCTGGTCATTTCACATCCTCTTTGTAAAAAGTTGACCGCTTCTGCTCCCAGCATGCACCATGGCTCCAGCCGCATGATAGCAGGTATAGGAAATCCTCGGACATCCAATTGATATTTTTTTTTGATTTCCAGAGAGGGATCTAGAGGAACCATGACCCTAAGAGGTGAGGGAGACTCATTTCATCCTGGTATCTCGACTCTCTCAGACAGTCACAGACAGAGGGTATCCCTTTTTTCAGTTTACCCTTCAGATAAATTCAGTACATAAACGTACAGATAAATGTTTTTATTTTATAGATCTAAATTTATTTGATCATCACCCACAATCAATAGCATCTTCTATCCTGAATATACTCTACAAGCAAAAATATCATCAAAAACAAACAAGAACATGTTTGTGTTTATTCCCAAACTCAGTGTTTGGTGCTGTTCCATTAACTTCAGCCGTTAGCTTTGTGGCAGGCGGAGGGACTCAACTCCTGACTGGGAGAAGAAATTGATGGCGTGAAACTGGATCAGTGTCTTGGGAGGACTTTTTTATGTGTGGGCGATGATGTTGCCGTGCTGTTTACCTGTTTCTCTTCTGTCATACAGTCACAAACCCTCACCACTGAACCAGATCACTTGTTTTATAGTATTTTTGTTTTATTTTTGGAGACATTATTTTTCATGCTGAGCTGGTTGCTTGTAATGGAATCAGCCAAATCCAATTTATTGTTGTGCTGAGTGTGCTTCTGAGAGATGAGTTATGGTATACTTGTGTGTGTGTTTGTGTGTGTCCAGCAAATGTAGACCAAGGCAGTTTAACAGTTCCACATTTGGTAAACACGCTTTACTTGCTTTTGTTTGCTTGACAGTTAGATGAGAGGACTGATACCATGCTCACATCTGTCTGGTAAATATGAATCTATAGCCAGCAGCAGGTTAGCTCAGATTTGCATAAAGACTAGAAAAACGGAGGAACAGTTAGCTGGGGCCTGTTAGTGTGACCCTGATCCCAGTCACTAGATAACACAAACTGCCAATGGGAAATTCTAAAGCCAAACATATACGTGCATTTGCAAAAAGAAAGCATTTGTTTTCTAAAATTAACAAAACAATGAAAAGGAAGGTGGCACCTATACACGGAGCTGAGGTTCTTCATGATGTTCTGTGGGTCCCAATTCTTATGCACCTCACAGACTGAACAAGTGATACATATGTTATGTTATGTTATGTTATGTTATGTTATGTTATGTTATGTTATGTTATGTTATGTTATGTAATGTTATGTTATGTTATGTTATGTTATGTTATGTTATGTTATTTCATGGCTCTGCCAAAATATAAATAAAAATGGAAATCTAAGTGTTTTTTAGGTACTGACTACTTTTTTGTTGAACCTACACAGTTGTAAATAGAGTTGTTCAGTTTATGGAAAAAAAACTGCAATAGAAGACAGTTTTAATCAGCTGTGTTTAAATAGAAGCAGCAGTTCCCTGGGTCCCTATGGGGCTGACTGTTTCCCATGACTATATCACAATTTAAAATGCACTCGGCCAAATTCTTCTTCTAAAGAAGCTCCTCAGATACATCCTATAATACTTCAGCTGTCTATTAGCAGACAGATATACAACCTTTGCACAGGTAGTTTAACTGCATGTACAACATGTCAACCAGGCTCCAGCTCTCAGCTCCAATGCAGCAAAACCAACCCAAATATGTTGTTGTTCTTTTTTCTCACTCTGGAACCAGATGGAGCTTTGAGTGGCCATATTAGGGCAGAAATCTAGTGTCTGCCAATGGGGGCAAGAAACACACACAGGCACGCGCACGCGCACGCACGGTTAAGAGTGAAAGTGCCTTCCTCCTCGTCTGTGGCACAGTGGTACCTGGTTGATAAACACGCCCTCCCTCCGCCTCCCCTGCTCAACTCTCAGAGTTCTCTCTCTATCACTCTCACACACACACACACGCACGCACGCGCGCGCACGGGCGCACATATAGGAGGATCCCGGCAGAGGAGCGCACAGTGCAGAGCGCAGCGCCCCGGAGCGACTCATTCACTCGGCTGTGAGGCACCGGATCAGCTGACGGCCAGGAGTCTCCCCCAGCAGCACACACACACACACACACACACCCCCAGACTGCTCGTCATCGTCTGCTGGAGCCTGGAGGCTGCGGATTTTATCCCTGTTCTCTTCCACTGGACACACACACACACACACACACACACACACAGAGCTGTTTGTCTCACTGCCCGGGAATCAAAGCGTCCATCTCAGCGCTGTGTCCGTCCAGCTGTCTCACTGCAGCGTCACACTTGGAGAAAGAGCAACAGTCTCCAGTGAGGTAAGAGATGCAACTATATCTGTCAGCCACCTTATACAAGCCCACATGATCCAGTCTGTTGGGTTGTGGCAGCAGTGGTATAAAGCGATCCAGAGCGTATGGCAGGCCTGTGTGCAGTTTGCGGTGTACTGTACTGTACTGTACTGTACTGTACTGTACTGTGTGTTTCTGTGTGGAGTCAGTCGAGTGAAGATGCTGTGGATTAGGATACAGATGAAGATGCAAGTCAGTCTCCGGTTGAGGACGCACACCTCAGGACAGGAACATGTACAACACGCCACTATATTAGATAAAGCTGACATTTCTCCTCTGCACCTCCGTACCCCCCCTCTCCTGCCTGGCCTGGCCTGACCCTGTTGTCTGGACAGATTGCTGTGCTTGTAGTTAGGGGCATGTTTTATAGAAGACGGAGGGGTGACATTGTTGAAACGAGTGAGAACTTGCTTGGCTGCTATCGAAAGCCTTGTTTCTCTGCAGCAAGAAAGTGTACCGTTACCATGACGACTCACTGTAATCATTAAATAGTGCTCAAAGAAATAATTCGGAATCTGACCATCAAGTCGTTTTGTGCATCTGTGGCTGTGTGACAGTGTGTCTGGACACAAATGGTTTTGTGTGTCTGTGTCGACACGTTCCGTCTCATTGTGTATCTGATAGGACTGTCGACTAATCTGTCTATCAAACATCACCTTGTGCAGCTTGTGACTTCACTACATTGAGGGAAGAGTGGAGCTGACCTTATGGTGTCCGGACATACTGGATACAAACATTGATCCCACACAGTCCAGCTTGGGCCAGTATTGATCCGCTCTGATCGACAGGGCTGTGTTGGTGTGAGATCAGCTGGACTGGTCCCCGTGGCCTCAGAGCTCATTGGCTTGCCCAACACATCGCCTGGTTGTAAAAGCTCAAACATCGCCGGTGAGCGTCTGGCATTTATTATCCACGGCAGCACTTACTCACAAGGCGTCTCTTCCTTCCCTCTTCGTCTCCACTCACAGCTGGTCAGAGGAGTTCTGCCTGTTCCGTTCTATATTTAGTCTCTATTTACAATGCAGTAGCTATAGTGGCAAGAAGAGTCCCCCACTCTTCTTCCCTTCATCTCTCTTCATCTCTCTCTCTCTCTCTCTCTTATTTGTCCTTCCATGTCTGTCTCATTGTCCTCTTTTCATCTACTCACTTTTGCTTGGTTTACCATCATACATACATACATACGCACGCAAGCAAGCACGCACGCACGCACGCACGCACGCACGCACGCACAGACATACACAGATACACACACATACAAACAAACATACAAACATACATAGTCACAGGAAAACAGCAAATAAAAGTTAATTGTTGTTTTCCTGTGAAAAAACACATACAACTAAAACTGTAACCAGTAATAAACTGTAAAAACACCAATTTCACTATACTTTAAAACACACACACACACACACACAAAGATTACACGACGGTTAAAGACTGGTAAGGCAGTGGAGGAGACAGGGGGCAGAGGTTAATCTCTGAATGCTTTTGACCCAAATCACAACGCGACCTACATACCCTCACCTAACCCCCCTCCACCACCCCCCCACTTTTCCCTCCACTCTCACACCCAAATTTGCTGTATCTATAAAAGGCACCAGACACACACTCACACTCAAACACAGGCCTTTTTGATACTGAGAAACATTAATGTTAATTACTTGTAAGACAACATACAGTATCACAGTAATGTACTCAGCCTACACAGATTTATAGCCAAAAAAATGTAAATAAAGAAAGTGTAATTAGATTTGACTTTGCAGTTTTCTGATAATTCTGGTTAATCCTGAGGCAAACCAGACCTCCCTTCATGGAAACTGCCCCAGTTTATTCCCTGAAGCTCCATATCACCATAGTGAGCACTGCATACGCGCCCATGCCACAATCCCACACACAGCTATTCTAAACTGCTGAGGAAAAGTTATCTGACTCTGACACTGAAACTGGGCCTAAATTAGATCAGTCTTTGTTCACATCCACTTGACATTACTCGACCTTTCATTGCTCTGGTTTCAAAATTAAAAATCATAAAAATCAGTAAATCATTCAAGGATGAAATGAAATGTTCAGAAATGAGCCCACTGCCATGAAGACTGGCAGCTCCTACTGCTTCTGAGCTAACTGTTTTTAGATTTTGGCTCAGGTTTTATGGTGAATCTACTGGAAAGCACTGAGTACTGCTGTTTCTATAAATACAGACGCTATACACTTACACGTAGTCAAGAACAATGCCCATAAATCAATTTTATATCACATATCCATTTTCAGACATTCATCTAAAATAAGAGAACCAGCTGGGTTTCCTGATCCAGGCATATGATGGTATATTCAGTGTCCAGCTTTAAGTCCATGTTGTCCAAAAAACCATTTTAGAAACAACTTCCCATAAATGCGTTTCTATACATAGCTTCAACATCCAAGTAGCTTAGGAACAAGATCCAGAGACAGATTAACGACATCAAGTAGGACAACAACTCATCAACTGGTAACTTACACATTTACCAACTTTTACACACTCAAGTCTTAACTGTCCCATATGTTCTGGAGGTTACGTTCCATCATCAGCAACATAAAAAAAAACAGAAAGCATGGACATGGGGTCAAAGCCTGCAGGTCAGGCTACAGTCAGTGCACATCATAACCACATCCTGTGTGAACACAAAGCAACATTTGGTTGATGGTTCGGTTGGTTAATGACGTGGGATACGTTGATACAGTTCAGTACTGTGAGAGACCTGGAGGATGCCATCAACACTGTGACAGTAAGCAGACAGAGGTTCATAAAATCAGCTACTCGCAATGTTATCAAAGGATTACAATAAATTTGTCAGTAATATATCGTTAGTGAATATGGCTGCCAGTGTTTGTATAAAATGTGTCAGTTTGGATGGCTTTATCAGAGGGAAATTTGACTATCAGCAGACAGAGAGAGAGAGAGAGAGAGAGAGAGATGGGAAATAGGAATTAGTCACAAACGGACTGGGAGCAGTTAGTGAGGAGTCGTGTGTGGAAACTGCAGGAGAGCGACGGAAACCAGAAACCAGAGCAGTGAGAGGGAGAACTGCCTGCCTTGTTTCAACTCTTTTTTTTTCCATTCAAACCTCACGGTGTATGACATTTACATAACAGACGCGTCATTTGCGAGGAAAAGACTGTGGACTAAAAGGGACAGTGTATATACACAGGAGAGAAGAGAAAATGGGAGAATATGATGGATAGTGGCAGGCAATAAATGAGTGAGAAGAGGAAGGAGGGACAGTATGATTTAAAATATTGCTTTGAATAAAAGTGTGTGTTCTCCCTGTGGGATTATTATATATTTTGATATTTAATTTAATGGCAATTACCTATTTATTTCATTACACCAATTACCCTGAAGTTGAAAAACACAAAAAGATTAACGACATTAAAACGAAAAACAATGTTGAACATTGTTGATCCAGGAAGTAAAGACCATGCAGTGATTTGCATGGTCTTTACCCAGTCTACCTCGTCACTTCATAAAGTCCTCTTTCAGAAAGCTGATGACAGAGAGAGACAGAGGAAAAATGCAAAACGAGTAAAGATAAAAAAAAATGATTTTTGTAAGGGGAAAAAAAACAAGAAAGCAAACAGAGAGACAAGAAGAGGAGACAACAACGAGAAATAGATGTAGTGTGCAAATGGAAAAAAAGACCGATTGTGTCTTTTGTTTAAAATAGAATATTTATAATTATGTTACGCATATCAACTAAAACTAAAAATTATTATAAAGCACCCTTTACATCTATTTTGGTAGTGGGTCATTGCACAGCCATTTTTCTATAGTGGTAGAGTACAGAGGGGACAACATGGGCTCCAGAGGGCTGCTCCCATTTTATGTTATCTTAAGGTCACCATAGGGTCTCTTACATACATTAAGGCAGAGTGATGAGGGGAGGGGCTGTCAGTTGGTTGTACTATGCAACTTGAGCGCTGAATCCAAGACCTGGAATTGAAGGTTGCTAGATACTGATGGTTTGATAAACTGTAAACCAGATTGTAGGGACATACAGTATGTGTAATAAAAGCATATACAGTTATTAATTAGTCAGTTTGATCAATATTTTTCTAGACACAACCTATAGAGAAATAGAAGTTTGAGAGCTGTTACATAAAAATACAACAAAATGTCACTGTGTAGGATTGTATTGTAAAGTGCAGTGAATATGTTGTTGAATTGCTCCTGCCTCACTCGAATGCCCCCTCGCTCACTGAGCCTCACCGCCATAAGACAAGAACTGCATCATATCAAGTAGCGTTTCATGTCCCTTAAAAACACTGGTGTTGTCTCTGTGTTGAAGCACCTCGATTAAATCAATCCTGAGTGCTGACTAGACAAGCACTCGGCTCAGCCGCATCCTCAGATGACCCCCAGACACACACACGGGTACACAGACACAAGTGCACAGAGCAGGATGGAGCAAATGCTATAGCTGACCACTGGCATGTGTGTCTCTTTTGGCCTCAAATTAGCTGTGAGAGGAGCAGTGATAGGCCTGTTCTGCAGAGAGAAACACTAAATACACCTGTCTTTAAAACACACAGCACATCTGGCATATTATTCTGTATATGAATAGTGTAGTACATATGGCAGATTGTTGTATTATATTTATCAATACAACTTCCATGTTCATGGTACGCCTGTTTGGAATTATCAACTACTATAGTTTAAAGCAGATGTTGTATGTTATGTTTTTGTTTTGAAACAAAATTTTAAAAAAATGTAATAATTTTATACAGTCAGACTATTTGTATCTGCCTGATGAAGCTACACAAACCATGTGTCGGCTACAAACCCAACCCGTAGAAATGAGTCACTAGTAGAAAGGTATAATAATGTCTCAACAAGAGTGAGATATTAATAGGGAAATGCAAATGATCTCCATGGCTCAGTTCATCTCACAGCTAACCTGGATACCACAGGTTAGACCCGCACTTAGCTGCAGTTCATGACTTTGGCCTGGTTGTATAACTTTCACAATCTCCCAAGGCTATAGTGTACAAGGCGGCTGTTGATAACCTCACATAACCACCACGATTACAGTCACTGTAAAAAGTTGCTATAATAGCAGTACAAATTGTAGTCAATCAAAATAAATGTATGTAGTGAGCATGTAAATACTGCTACAGTCATATGATGTTGTTAATCTTTTCCTTCATATGTTGGTCAATTTCAATATTATCCTATGAATAATGTTAAATTATGGAATACAACATAACCATAACATAAGGGAACTCCGAAATTAACTTGATTATGATATAACATAATGAAATGTACTGTTTTGTCTCCGTAAGATGCAAATGGAATAAAATGATGTAACGTACAAAAGCTGAACTGAAGAAAACTAGCAGGGTACATTCATAAACATAGCCAGTTAATTACAGTAAATGGCTCAAAGTTTGAAGAGTTTTGATATCGTCAGCGAAATTCAGGCTCACATTAGATTTGTATCTCTCTGATTGTATCACAGGTTTGATATGGGTCCTCAAGAGAGAGCTGCTGCAGGATGAAATAACTGACTAAAGTTGTAATTTATATCAAATCTATAGAGCTCAGACGTCAACACCACGCACCTCTCATGTTCAGTTATGGTGTTCAATTTATGTGATGTTAAACTGGATGTCATCTGGCACTACTGAATAAATTCTGGAAGTGTATTACTTTTCAGCACAACTGTAGGATAAAGTATAACAAACTGTTTCAAACTGCCATACTACAAGGATCAGGAAGGAAGGTTGAGGCTGAGGCTGAGGGGAAGAAATGGGAAAGAGCGGAAGAACAGAAACTATTCCGTGTTGATAAGTGGATCTGCCAGTTCTGTCAGCACTTGGTTGTCTAGGATACAATTAACAGCCTCTGATCTC
Source organism: Trinectes maculatus (assembly GCA_016785345.1). NCBI lineage: Eukaryota > Metazoa > Chordata > Actinopteri > Pleuronectiformes > Achiridae > Trinectes > Trinectes maculatus. The sequence continues at coordinate 31,429 of JAFBJQ010000261.1, forward strand.
CCTTCCTTTGAGTGGCATCGACTTTGTGTTGTTCTTGCTGCAGGGCACAGGTGTATTCCGTGTGTCTGCCTGCGATGTAACACTGCTCTGTGCTGTATAAATATAACTCTACCCTCCTCTTGTCGCGTACAGGAGCCCTACATCAAGCTGCAGCCATGGATGAGATGGACCTGCCCCAGATGAAGAAGGAGGTGGAGAGCCTCAAGTACCAGCTGGCCTTCAAACGAGAGAAGTCCTCCAAAACAGTGACTGAGTGAGTGGCTCACCCCAAAACTATTCTGACCAGAAGTACACCTGCTTCTGATTTTCAAATGAAAAACCTTTATTTTTTTTGCGAAATGCCTGAAAGATACATTCGAATTGTAATATTTACACATGGTATGGCAAATATAAATTGTTTGCTAGCTGCCACGAAATAAAAAAAGAAGACTGAAACTTGCTAGTTTATATTTCATTAAATTATACACCACTATAATAAACATCCAATATTGATTGTTTATTGCAAAATACAAAAGATTAAATAATGATGAAATAAATTGATTTATTATTCTTTTTGTGGCATCAGATATTCCAGCAGAGATTAAAGACATTTACACCGCCACAGCAGACTGACTTTAGACTGATGTGTTTTTTAAGTTGTCAGTAGGCATAGTAGTAAATATGACTAAATAAACTTCCTCAGGAATTTAAACATGTCCCCGTCTCATTGTGTCTCCTATAAGTTTGGTAAAGTGGATAGAGGACGGTGTCCCAGAGGACCCCTTTTTGAATCCGGAGCTGATGAAGAACAACCCGTGGGTGGAGAAAGGAAAATGCATCCTTCTCTAGAGGATACCACTACCCCTGCCATGACCTTGCAACTTCAACCATGCTGACCCACACCCACCTACAGATGACCCCTGAGCCTGACCCTCTCGGCCTATTAAGGCTATGGCAGGACACCATCCAAACTCTCCTGTACACACACCCCTCAAGGGCACAGAAACACAGAAACGAACACACACACACACACATACACACACACACGCACATACACAGACTCTCAACTTTGGGGGTTTTCCCTGACTGCCTCACATTCACTGCAAGTTTATTCCTGCCACGGTAAGACATCACTGCTATGATATGACGACAATGATCATCGACATGTGACAAAACTGTTCTAAAAGCTTGGCCACATTCAAAAGCAGGAAATGGACCCTTCTATCACCAAGAGGGCAAAGACATGATGAGTTCAACCGGGAATTATGGTAAAAAGTTTCAAATCTTATTTCCCTCAGAGGATTTACAATGTAAAACCTGGGTGAACACACGAGACGTGGTGGTAGGAATGAAAGAATGAGGAGATCTTGGGGGAGAAAACTCTGTGTAGTTTGTCATCACAGGAAGTGTAGTTGTAGGCTTTGGAAAGTTAACGGTCTTCAGGCCACTACATATGACGCATAAAGGAATGTCTGAAACATTCACAACAAATCTGAAGACTAACATTACTGCCAATGACCCTGACCAAACAAATGAAACTCTCTCATGCATGAACCTAGTCGACCATGACAGCAGAGTTGTATTTCCAGCTGTTAAAGCTCTTTGCAGTGTGACTCACACACTTCTCATAGTTTTGATCATGTACAACTTTAAATGCATGGCTTAAAACTTCAAGATTTTTAGAGAGCATTGTTGTTTCTGCCTCAGTGTCAGCAGGTCAGGGAGAGTTGCAGCAGCTCTGTTTGTGTTGTTGGAGCAGAATGTGAAGCTGCGGGTCCCTGGAGGAGGTCGAGTTCTCTGTTCCCTCTCCTCCTTAGCTACAGACCCCAAGGAAACACACACACAAACATGTACACACAGACCCCTTTAACTTATTGACTTACTGATCAAGAGTTGGTGTATTTATTTATTTATTTATCTATTTATTGGAGAGACATTTGTGTTTATATATATATATATATATATATATATATATATATATATATATATCCTATTATCCAGCTTCCTTGACAGACTGCTACAACATCTGCTACTGCCTTGTACACAGTTTCCTTAATGTAAGAATGTACAGTAAATATGTGACATGCGGTTCAGACGTCACCACTGACCTCAGGACAGCTGTGTGTTTGTGCATGTATGTGTGTTTTTGTGCATATTTAGAAAAAAAGGAATACATTTGGACATTAAAGTCCCATGTGGGAGATTCACCCACAGAAGCAGGCACACACAGTCACACACACACACATATGCTGCTGAATGAGAATGTGTATGAGGTGAGGAGTAGAAGGGATGTGGGATTCTCTGAATATGTTAGGGACAGGGAAGCCTCATGTTGTCTCGGTACTGTAATGCGTCACATTAATATACATTTTCTTTACGCTCCTGTTCCCTAAAGGCCACTCAGTGCTTCAAGGGTCAGTACATTGGTCCTAATATGTGTTCATGCAAATGTTTAATTCTGATCATTATCGAAAAAGATTTCATCCCATCACACTGACATGATCAATAATAATGTGCGATGGTAAATTGTGTCGCTTA
>JAFBJQ010000261.1:34043-77119 GCA_016785345.1 Trinectes maculatus
ATAGGTTTTGGAAAGTTAAATGAATACTAACTAGCCTACAAAATTATAGATTATAGATTATAGCTATACTATAGATTATAGTATAGCTAAGTATTTACATCGTTAATGAATGAAGGGATACTTAAAATTGCCTCCACTGTACAAAGAACACGTCACCTGTTTGTCGCTTTTCCAGTGTCAGGTTAAAATTGATTTCCTCCACATGACTTTTAGATTCAAAGGTTTAAAGCTTTCTGAATTTTTAAACCAGTTAAATGAATGCTGCCTCATAACAGCCCCAAACAAACCCAAGACGTATGTAAGTTTTCCTGATGCTGCCTATTCTTGTCTGTTTATTTCTGTCTGGCTACTGTAACTATGTGTTTGGTTTGTTTTTATATAATTGGAAAATGCGTACGTGTGTATGTTATCTGTTATAAAGACAGCGTAAAAACGTGTCTAAATATCTAGCAACATATTTCTAGTGAGAGTGCTTTGAAAAAAAACATATTATGCATCAGATAGAGTCCTAGTATAAAGATGACATCGAGCAATAAATTAAAGATCATTTTTTATTGAATGTTTTCCAAAAACATTTATGTTACTGAATAAAGTAGATGATTTTTAGACAGCTTTGTTGTTGGTTTTGTTTTCTGACTATCACACTCACCTTGCACTTTATTAATAACCTGCTTAGTCATTTAATTATCCAATCAGGATAATGATGCAGTGGGAGTGCGGTTAATAAAATCATGTAGCTACAGGTCAAGAGCCTCAGTTACTGTTCACATCAAACATCAGAACAGGAAGAGGATTACTGTGATCTCAGTGACTTTGACTGAGACTCGGACTATACATACTTACATACGTACGTATACACACACACACACACACACATATATTAAGGACTACTGAGAGGTGAGGCAAAGGAAGAACATAAAATATGTAAACAAGTGACTGAAATCAGTATACTCGTGAAATTACTAAAACCATCACGTAGCCTAGAACATCAGATCATTACAGATGCTTTACACTGTGGAAAATACTGAAAATATCACTGTTAGCGATGTACATTTATAGTCATAGTAAGTCAGATGGCTCTCTAGCTTACCAGCTAATTAGTCAAGGTGTCATGGTAGACTGCCAGGAAAAAGCTATTTTCAGCTGGTAACAAGATGTAAACCTTTCAAATTCTCGCTGTTTCCTGCATTTCTCTTTTTTAGTCTGTCCTCGGGTGAAACCATTCGCTTTTTTCACTATCTCCAAAACTTTAAGGTTCGAACCAACGAAAAAGGGGATAAATGAGTGACAGAAGAGGTGTGGAAAGCATGAGAGGTCGAGATGGAGGAGACAGATGAGCCTACTGGAGGCTTCAGTGAGAGAGAAGACAGAAAGCTACAATCTCTTCTCCATGCCACTGCTTCTTGTAACTCATGAATAATAGAAACCAGGAGATTCAGGAGGGCTCTCACTTTCTCCAGCCTGTAAATCCCTCTAGGTCTCTCACTTTCCCTCTCTGTCTATCCCAGCCTACCATTCTCCTTCATCTCCATATCATCCCCCTCTCTCAGTTACCAGATGTAAGATTAAACATTTGACTAAATAATATTACACAGAATATAAAATGAATATGAATACAAAATGCGACCACTATGTACTACACTACAAACAAATAGAAGTTATTTAAAACTCTCAAGTAATACTTGAAATTACTTTGGGATTAAAAAGCACATTGCCAGTTGCATTATTACACAATAAAATGTGCTTTAATTGCCCTTTTCACATAACATTCCAGTACTGTGTATTCATTCATTGCCAGATGTATTCTGAATATTATGTAGGAGCAAGGATGGGACGACTGATTCTTGTTCAGGGTGTGTCTGTCTGCTTTTTATGGGTCAGCTCCCCTCAATCCCTTCAACACACACAGACACACACATATACACACATGCACTCACTAATGCACTCGATCCCCCTCACCCTCGCCGTTAAATCCTCACCCCCCATTGTCCCCTTCCCCCTGAAATCCTCAAACCATCAGCTCTGATTCTCTATCTCTCTCTCTCTCTCTCTCACACACACACACACACACACACACACACGCACACACACACACACACACACACACACACACACCCAGCACCTCTCCTCAGTCAGTTTCCTCAGTCTGTCTGCAGTCAGGGCTAATGCACTGGTTAATGGCCCATAACCCTCCCTCTACCAATCCCCCTCCATTCACTCCCAGATTAATCTCTCACGCACACAGACACACAAACACACACGTGCATACCACAGCATCTCCACATGCACTGATGTGTGATTTAAACACACCCTGCTGAACATGATCATGTATTCACATACACACGTGCACAAAGACAAAATAGGGGTTAATGGCAAGTGCATTCATGAGTGGATTAGGATTAACAATCCACTAGCACCATAACTACACACAGAAACACACACGCACACATACTGTGTATACAAGGAGAACCAGAACCAATTTCTAATGCACATTCTGCTGTTGGTGATAATCTCACATACACATTAACACACAACACACACACCAGGCTGACTGCTCTCTGGGCTGCTGGGGTAACCAGATGCCATCTAATCTAAGAGTTTAATCCACACTTTCAGGGACCATCTCCATCTTTCTCTTGTGGATGGATGACTTTGTACTGAAATGGAAAAATGCCCTGAGTACAAAATGTATATAATATCACAAAATCACTTGTATAGTTTTCAGTAGAAAAAGTCATTTGTTTTTCTAAAGCATACTGAAGCTTTAATGTCAGTAATCCTGCTATTTGGCTGAGACAAAGAATTCATAAAGATCACAACTGGCTCTTACTGTGAAGGTGGAAACATAAGTGATTGAACTGTAAACTAAGACCCCTAATTTTAGCCCAAACCCTAACCCACTATATGATGAGTGCAATGACTAAAGCATGTCATTGCCATTATACATTTACTTTTTTAAAGTCTTTTAAATGAAAAGAAATTACTGATATAAGCATTAGTGATTATGTTGTGAAAGCGACAGAGACAGATTTTTCCAATTTAGGAACAGAAGGGAGGGACTGTAACGCTGTTTAATACATACATACAAAAAAACCCATAGTTGAAGGAGTGCAATCAGTAGATCAGAGATTAAATAACACACAGGACAGCTCTCACACAAAGTTCACACATACTGTAATTTAAGGTCCCTTGTGCAACAGTCTGCTGTTTGTTGGTCTCACTCACAATCACAAAGGAGATTGATGTTTTTTTCCACATGGCACCGCCTCGTAATACAGCATGACTTATTTCATGATTTCACTTTAAACTGAGCCTGAACACAGAACATCTTTTGTGCGGGGACTGTAATTTGGCTCTTACATCACATCCTGACTGTGGGAGCATGGGACAGTTCAGTTGTTAAGATGATCCACTAAATTAACCTTTGGAGGCAGCATTCACTGTCACTGCTGCAAAAAGACCAGTCACAGCCTGTTTGTTTTTTCGCTCCTCAATTTGGGCTATTTTGAGCTGGAAAAACATTCTGTCTATCCTTCACTGCAGCTCGCTACACTCACAATGTTAACTGTCTCATTGACTGAAGATGTGTCACTCTTTCCTCTTCCTGAGATTACAGAGATGATAAGGCTGATGGGAGCAACTGGTTCCCTTGACTTTCGGTGACCATCAGCACTCATTATTACAGCAAGGCTTAATCTCCTAGCGCCACAGCTTCAACACTCACATAACACTATATCCAGATGGAGCTGTTAAGAAATTCAAATGTTTTTACACGTCAGTTGCAGCTATTGGCAGTGAATGACTGGATCTTGCAAAAAAGCAAATGAACCTTTTCCCTATAACGTGCATTTTGCTAATGTTATGATACTGCAAATTACTTCAGATATTTTTAACTCTCTTTGTTGGTTCGTTATTTTCTCACCAACGGTTCACCTACATCTGACAGCAGGAACATCCAAGACAAAAAATGCATTTATGATTGAAGACCAAAAACTATATTGCATTAAGAGAACGGTTTATACAATATACTGCATATTCTGCATTCTGCATATTGCATACGGTATACTGTACTTATTTGACTGCTTGAGAGTTTTATTTTATGTCAGTTTACTTAGAGATGATGGAATCAAGAAAAAATATCAGTTTGGATAATCATAGCTTAACAAGCATCATGAAAAACGCAAAAGCCTCTTAGCAGCACGTTTACATTCATATGTAGATGCTGTCTGGTCAAGATAAATATAATAGTTTTCTAGGCTCCATTAATCTAAGCGTTAATCCAAGCTCAGTGCCAAAAAGATCAATAATAACTCAGCACACATCTCACTCACACATTCACATAACCCAGCCAGATCAAGTACGAGGTCAGGACATCGAGGGGGGAGGAAACACAGTATCATTTGGTGGTGGTTGGGGGGATGGGCTTGGGGTGGTGGATGCTGAACACTTTTTAACAGTGGACAAAATAAATGACAGGCATTACCAAATATGTTCAAGCAAAGGCAAGTAACAAAAGATGCTGCTATACAACAAAATGGCCACTGGGAGAAGCAGAAACATTCAAGTAACACACAAATTCCCAAACCTATTTCATGAAACCATCGCATTAAAAAACCTCATGTAGCAAAGCTACAGTGTAGCACAAAGGATTATGGTGTGAAAGTCTTGCTGAGATACCAAAATCTAGCCTCTCTCTTTTTATGGTTCTGACCTAGGTAGAAATGTTGCTGCTGAGCCAAGATAATCCTGATAAAACCATCACAGGCATTCACATTGTGCTTTTTACCAAGTATGATAATTTCTGTACTGCAGAGAAATGTCCAGGGGAATCACTGCATCTTGTGTGACAATACAGATTGCGTCGTTTGCAAATGCAGTACAGTGTGGCTGTGCTAAAAAGAGGCTACACCAGATGGCTACCATGACATTTGGACAGACATGTTTCACGCTCCATTAGGCCCAATAAATATAAATAAATAAATAAAATACCAGATCAGTTGTTATGTCTGGCCTGGTATCTTTTTTTAACTGAAGACATCAAATTAACCACAATATGTGGTAACGGTTTTATGCAGAGCAAATGTGCTGGTATCTTTTGCCTGTTTTTTTTTTGGCATAACAGTTCATGAGAGTGAGTCCAAATCTTCATAATGCATAATGAATCTTACTGGATTAATGTTGACTAATGAAATTTCTTTCCAGCATAAACACAGTTTCCACAGATAAAGATGGTAACCATTATCCTCACAGACAAACAATCATGCAGTTTACACTGCTGGTTAGGGGGTTTAGTGTAAGCAGCTGTTAACATGTTCTACAGCTGTGTGTCGTTTGTCTGTCGGTAACATTGTTTTTGTTACAGTCGTCTTATAAAGTTGATACATGTAACAGTCTTTTCAAGGGATATAAGGAAGCATGCACATCTCTGTCCATCTGGCAAATCTAACACAAGTGTGGGTCTGCTGTTTAGTGCTGGGCACATAGCGCGTAGCGTGGCCTTTCTGCTGGTATCATCTGCCTGCAGTGTCTGAAAGCAAACTATTACACTGAAGCTGCGAACCGTGACACCGAAACAATGAGCTGAAATGTGCTAAGATGCTCTGTAAAACTCAGAGGAGCTTGGTGATAATTACACACCATTCTAATCTTTATTTATCTTCTCGACAATCCTAAAACGTCTTTTTTTCTGTTGCTCTATCGTCTTGTCCGTTGCCTCTGTCAGTTTCAATTAAGGATGCACTATTTTCTCAATATGATATTTCAACATACATACAGGTTTAGGTAAATTGACCGTTTGCAAACATTTATTTACTGCAGGGACATATATTTAGCTGTGGCTAAATATATGTGCAGTTGCAGTTTGGCACTGACTGAGAATAAACACTGTTCATTGTAATAAAGCATCTCCCTCTCCACTGCAGTGCAGCACATTAATGTGTCTTAGTGTTTTTCCTGGACAGTGGAAGTGGACAGCAACGCTGCTGAGAGGGAATGGAGTTTTATAACGCAGCTATGGCAACATCACATGGAGAAGAGCCTGCGGTGTGATTAACCATGGCTGTATATGGAGAACATATCGAGGATCTGGTTCATTAAGACGGATGCACTGAGGCATGTACAGTCTGACTTCTGCTTTAGAGCACTGAACGTGGCCTTACATGGAAAGGTCCATCTGACTGGTAAATGTAAGTCATCAGTCATCTCTCCTGCGTCTCTTCTGTCTTCCTGTATGTCCACATGTCTCCATCTCCCATCTCCATCTGTTGCCTAACTTTGTTTCCAATCCCTCATTTCCTGCTTCCCATTTCAAGTCTCCCACGTATAAATTCAAAGATATGGTTCTTATATATCTTTTCTCCTTCTCCCTTCTCCCTTCCTGCTTCCTCTCTGCCTCGCTCTCTCTCCTGCCTCCCTGTGTTGGGAGATGTGGGTCACTCAGGGGGCAGACTTCATTTCCGTAAATGAGGACAGAAAAAGTAAATCCTGACACACTGGTTAGTTAACAGCACACTGCCCTGCCCTCACCCCAACACACGCGTGCGCACACACACACGCACACAGCAAGCAGAGACCTGTTTGTGGAGCTAATTAGTGTGAATGCTGAGTCAGCATACAATGATGTTTTTGCATCCTTTTTGACATCTTGCATTGTTTTCCTTTTCTTTGTTAGTGCGAATGTTGAATCAGCCTTCAACAGCCTCATTCACTCCCACATCAAATCAGCTCTCAGACTTCACAGAAAAACTCAAATGTATGTGAGTTTAAACGGTCTTATCTCCGCTATTTGTTACAGTGTCTCCACAAATCCACCGTGTGTGCTCAGCAAAGCCTCCTGTCACTGAATAGCAAAATATTAAAATATCAGGGTGAACAGTTTCTATGTGAATCAAACCTGTTGGCCAGGTACGTTTCCTGCCTTTTGATTCAGATTCAGTGGGTGAAACACACATTCCTTTTACTGCTCCTGTGAGGACCAGTCACTCATTTCACATTTAATGCCCCGCACACACACAGACGCAGACACATTTACACATACATATACACAGTTATACATCTTGACGCACAACTTCTCTATACTTCATTATGCTTTTCTACTGATTTGACAAAAGTCACACTAATTCAGTGGACAATCAACTCTCTCTTTTTCCAGCAGAGATTTGATGCATTTTCACAGAGCTCGGCAGAGTGAGCATTCACACGACATGTTCTATATTTGCACATATGTGGACATATGTGCAGACTGTGTGTAAGAGCTGGGATAGGGTTGTGCTCTTTCTTGGCCCAGTTCTGGCTGAATAAGTGAGAATACAGGGGTTAGACAGGACAAATATAGATAGAAGTGGGAAAAAGAGAGGGAGGGAGAAAGAGACAGAAATGCTGGGGTTGTTAACCACTAAAGCACCCCAGTCCCCTGTGAGTTCACTATGTGGGATATCTGTCACGTGTGTGGGAGTGTGTGTGTGTGTTGGGTTCATGTGTTTTTTCCTCTGTGGTGTCATTAACGGTTGTCCCTCTCACGGGGGAGCCCATGTTTACCCAGCACTGCCTCTGAGCTGTCACTGCTGGAGTCGTGCATCCGTCATCACCATGGCAACCAACAGAAGCGGCAAGTCTGCCTCCCTAGATGTCACCTTCACACACAGCCGTTGCAGCACATCAGATGTTAGGCAGCTGAGAGATGAATGGAAGATTAAAGTGGAAGTTAGTTTCCACAACTCAAATACTCAGAGGAGATCGCATAACAAAAAAAACAATAAAGAATCATGCAAACATTTTGTCTCTTCCTACATTTAAATCAAAAACCATCAATCTATAACATGAGATCAATGTTGCCAGATCATTGCGACCATTGTTGTATTTATCCAATAGTTTTAAGGCTTACATAATATACGATAAACACTTCTGTGATAATAATCCTGTGTTACAAGCTGCTTGTTGAACTTCAGTTTCTCCTGTTGAGGCAGTTCTGCATGTAGCGTGTAGTTCCGATGCTTTTAGTTTGATAGTTAAGGACGGAAGCAGTGGTTGTGCAAAGCAGTGCTGTTGTTTCATTCAAATGACGGAGCCTCTCTGTTTGTTCCTGAGGTTAATGCAGTTCTGTGCACAAAAATACCGAAGCTTCATGAATGACACACCGCTGTGAAGAACTCCATACAACTAGAATAACGACATCTGCTGGCTGTCAGTGAGAACTGCATCTAACTTTGACTGAAAACGAGGCCTCGCTCGCACGCGTCACGTGATAGTGGTCGTGCCGAAGCAGGAGTGACGCACTGTCTCGCGATACTTTATTTTTTTAACGCAACGCATATTATTTCACACGATAGGACACATTAGCGTCATAATATTTTTCATTTAAAATTAAGATCTTGAATTCGTTTAGAACGCAAAGTGTATTGTCCTTACAGGCCGGCATTCAATGCGTTGAGTTTACGTCTGATTATGTGTTCATACAATTTACGTGGCCATTAAACAGTGTAGCGCTACACATACCTTATGCGTTGGGCGCCAATGGTCTGATGCTCTGTCAACAGTCGACATTAGCATTAGCCCGGTAGCTCCTCAGTGCTTCCACCTGTGGACATCTGTAGACGCCTCCAACCAGCAGCAGGTCACCACCAGTTCTAGTTTTTTCGTCCTTTGCAATAATAACTTTTATTGTTCTTCTGTGCATATGTTTTAATAACGTCCATGAACGTCCAAACACTGCGCATATGACGTCCCGCCACAGCGGTCAAAAAACCCATTGCGCTTCCGGTGTAAACACCTGGCAGTGTGTTCCTGCTGACGTCAGGCGCTTACCTGAGCCCACAGGATAACATTACAGCAACACCCAGTGTTCAAACTGTAAATAACACACATCAACCCATACCTCATTTCAAGCCTTATCGTTCTCTCTCAGCTCTGAAAGGACTGAATTCTTATCTTATCACACACTTACAACATGAATAACTTCCAGATGTTCAGCAAAGGGAGGATACTGTCAGCAGAAAGCAAACTTAGAGAGACACTTTTGCTGCTTGTATTTTCTTTCATAGCTGAAAGTTGTCGGTGACGAATGAAGAGATTGTTCCAATGACGTGATGCTATAATTAGTACATGGTTTTATACAAGGACATAATTAACTGCCAAATAAAAATACACCATTTACCCTTAAGAGACTGAAACATACAAATGAAGATAAGCACATTATACTTGTGTTTATGTATGTGTGTGTCTGTGTGTGTGTGTGTAAGCATGTGGGTCTTAAAAGTCATATTAACAAGAACGCCTGTGGGTTGCATCCATGACTCAATGGTTGCACACACACACACACACACATATCATGGCTATGCAAATGATACAGTGCTGTGGGGGTGTTTCTACAGAAAAATAGAAAGATTTCTCTCAAAGGACAAAAAGAGAGGAGGCGGAGGAGTAGTGACCCAGCCCGCAGTTTCTTTGCCTCCCTCACCAGAGTTAAAAATAATTTTAAACGCTCACTCATTCGTGTCTATTTTTATGTGTGTCTGTTTTCCTCCATGAGGTAAATTTTATATATATTGTACATATATAGGCGCATAGTTCCAGTTGAGTCAAGCTATAATGGTAGCACTGCAGCTGAAAGCCAGCCATGACATGGGTTCTTAGAAAAGATGGTCTTTTTGTCTGGGCAAAATAGAGGCCTGAGGAAAACAACACAAAGCAGCACACACACAAACACACACAAACATATGACAAAGACATTTTAAGTAGGTCTGTGTTTGGGGCCATACGCCCACAAATGCAGCTTGTCTCAATAAAACATGGAGCTTTGTTGTTAAACTTTAATAGTTCTGTCCTTGAGAATTAACCCAGATGAACACACATTTAGGGCATCATCCCCTGATGCACACACACACAGCCACAATGCATTTCCTAGTCCCTTACAATAACCTTAACCATTTCATCTAAATACCAAACACCAACTGACCCTAATCTAACCCTTAACCTAATTCTGACCCTAAAACCACCCTCACAATATCGTGAAGATTAAATAACAATCACAATGATGATTCTGAACAACTTTAACCCTGTTATGATTTTATACTATACAGGGTATGGTTATTGGGCATTATAAAGCAGTTGCTCTTTTTTGGCTGACATCCTGACTTAGACTATCATCCAATAAGACACACACACATACATACACATTTAGGAACAATTCTGTCATCCACCATCAGAGGAGAGGAGAGAAGAGGATGAGGAGCAACAGGACTCTTTGGCAAACGTGGCTCTGAGCATTGAATCAAGTGTAATTTAATCAAATAGTTACGTGTCAATATTTGAGTGGTGGTATGACTTTCTTTCAGCTCCTCTGCTCTTTTAGTTCTGCTGTGTGCTGCAGTCGTGTTTGTCTCTGCCTGTCGAACTCTGCTCCCTGCTGACCGCACAAGAAAACTACAACAGCGAACTCTGAGTGAGACAGTTTCCATACAGCTGGACGTTATGTATTTTCTTGGTAACTCACACAGTGAATCCTAATGTTTCCAGAGGCGCTTCAAAAAGAATAAACAAACAGGATCTGTTTAAAGTTTGTTGTCAATCAATGTTAAAATGTGGCGATAAAGAAATGAACAATTATGAACTAATTCTGCTTTTATTTTGAGTGTAATTTACGTTTACATTAACTAGGAATTAATTTTAGGTCATAGTTATATATTTGGGATTAACTCAGTCTGTTAGTGTGACATGTGTCAAAACACACAAACATTAACAGAGTGAGGGGCCACAAATAAATGAGCCGCTAGGGCCCATGAACAATTGTTACAGAGGGTCACAGTAAAGTTGGTGGTAGATCAGAGTCACACACATTTAAAAGCTATGCCTCAGCAAATGTCACAGTGTGGACTTTCCATTTTTGATCACTTTTCATGACCAGTCTCCATTGAAACATGAGCAGTTCCTTCTCAGTAATATATGAATACTGATTTGAAAAAGCTCGTCAGCTCATTCAGCAGAGACTTCTGCAGACTCAGCATTCACACTGCATTTGGCTTCAGGAAATCCACGTTTCTAGTTATAATTGTGGGGGGTCACAGTTCTTGTACACATAAAACAATAGGTAATTTAAATTAAGGTAATCTAACTTTGCTATTTTTAATCTGAATCTAAACCTGTCTGTAGACTTTGCAGATACCTTTTATTATTGTTTTTAAGTCGGACTAGTGGCGGAAATCTAAAATTACAATCATTTTTGCCATACCCCAATTCTAACTATCCAAAATACATGAATACATGTGCGATGTACAATCGATGAAGGGAAACGCTGGACTTATTGCTCGCCATAATCCCGTTTTACAGACGAGATCTCGTAGCTTCGACTCGAACTCTGCTCTAGTGGTGTAAACTCGGTTCGGTTCATTTTATGGACTCGAGTCACACACTAAAGTGATCCGGTTCACTTGAGTCAGTGTTGTTGGCCACTCCCATTAATAATAACTATAACAACAACAACAATAATAATATATTTTGTCTCCTAACTTATCATTTTGAGTGGGCCTAATGCTACTGCCCAATTATTAATGCACCCACTATGTGTTATGTTTGTACATCTATGTGCGTGATGTCATTGATGACGTCAGACACATCAGTAGTTTGCCTTGATGATGAAGATCATAGCATGTGCATAATATATATATAGCCTTAAGAAGAAGAAGAAGAAGAAGAAGGCCAGTGTGAATAGCTACTTGTTCGTTGCAATAGGATTCACTGTCTGGAGTGTCTGAACCAAATCATTTGAGTCCGCAGTGTTTCCAGTGAGTCCGCTCCCTCAAGTCATTTAACGAGTCAACCGAATCATCCGAGTCCACGATGTTTCCCGTGATTCCGCGGCGTTTCTGGTGAGTCCGCTTACTCACCTTGTGTACTTTACAGCAGCCAAACAGCGGATAGGATCCGGGTTAATGGAGACTCGCGATTCCTGATTCAGTGCGAGGATTCGAACCATTAACCCGGGTGACTCAGGAACCGAGCAGCTCTACTCTGCTCGCCGCAACACCAACTTGTCACCAAAGATGGCGATTTGCTGAGTGCTCATGGATATACACATTTCTCGGCTAGCTATTATCTTACCCGAAACGCTAACTTCACAAACATATTGACGGCTAAGTGATATTTTGTTTTTCTTTCTTTTGAAGCACAACTGACACAGCGTCAGTCGCCGACACCATGCAGATCACGCTCAAAACACTGCAGCAGCAGACTATTCAGATTGAGATAGACCCCGAACAAACGGTGAGTGGCTCTCAGCTAACTTGCTAACCATAGCTAACAGAACGAGCGTTAGGATCCGTCTTAACTTCTCATGCAGACCCAACGGCCCTAAGCTATATCGCAATTAAAGAATAATTTATTTAGTTTTGCTAAACGGATGCCCAGTAACAGTGGATGTTACAAAAGGACGAGTCACACTATAACTGGGGTGCAACACAACGCGAAACCTCACGTATTAGCAAACGTTAGCCAAGTAGCTAGCTTAACAGCCTGGTAACAAAGTCATCGCGACTCCTGAATTTCGCGTCTTTTTAAGTTTGTGTCATAGTTATACGGATTATATGGTTCTCCGCTCTTATCTGGTGTATGGACGCAAGGAATGATGTGACTTACATGATGAGCTTAAGTTGCCTGCAACGCTAATGCTAACGTGTATGACAAGCACGATTAGCATTATTGTGAGCGTTCTAAGAAGCTGGCTAAGTTTATTAGCATCTCCACATCTTTTTTTGGCGTTCGTAAAAACGTGATATATAACATTAGATTGTGTTGCATCATCTGTTATTATTATTTGCGTCATTAACTCGTCGTGGGCATTTTATTGTTAGCTAACGTTTTTTATAATAAGCTCTGCCTTGCTATGTAATACAGTACTTTGCATATGATCTGCTCGACTTTTTGACAACTCAGTCATCATGAGTCTCTGCCTACTCGTTACTTTGTCAGTGTCCATCCAGGCATTTTTTGTATTGATCAATAACATTATTACATATTGGAAACCTTTAAGTCAGGAGAAGATTTGAAGGGAATAGGGATTTCACAGAACAGGGATATTAACGTAAATCATCATGGTGTGTTGCATTTCCATGGTTATGGAGTCTGATTCCTCTCTTGATCAGGTGAAGGCCTTGAAAGAGAAGATAGAGGCAGAAAGAGGCAAAGACAACTTTCCAGTATCAGGACAAAAGCTGATATATGCAGGCAAAATCCTGCAGGATGACACACCCATTAAAGACTACAAAATTGACGAGAAGAACTTTGTTGTAGTGATGGTGTCCAAGGTGGGTATTTATTGTAACACATACAGATAACAGATGATATTTGGTTTAACATAATAATAATAATAAGAATAATAATAATAGCATGCAGTTTCACTGTTAAGTTGCTAGTCTAAATGCATCTTCTCTTAAACTGGCCATAGGCTAAGCCTGCAGCTGCCGCCTCACCCCCAGTCTCAGAAGCACCCAAGCCCCCTGCACAGGACAGTGGTTCCATGTCAACAGCTGTTCCGGCCACAACTCCAGCCCCTGCCCCTGCCCCAACCCCAGCAGCTGCACCGACCCCCCCTGAGGAGGCCAAAGAGGAGACAAGCGCCGCAGACACAGAACCACAACAACCAGCCAGGTAGGAGCATCATCTGTAAAGTCTAGAGCTTATTCAGTCAGTAATTTAATCAAATCATTTCCATTTATTGTCTATAGATACCCATGTTTTGATTTCTGAATGTTTCAAAATTTTCTTGTGTTTGCTGTGACAGAAAGCCATGGTAGTTTTAGAAAATGTGCCTAATATTAATTCTTGTGTCATTTCAGTCATATTTTGTGGAATGACTTACCCATATTTACTGTAATGTGTGTTGTCCTTACGGTAGAGTAGTGATTCATTCATTTGCGGCTTGATCCCATTTCACCCTGTTCATTAATGCAGAGTAAGAACAAACAACTGATCTGAAAGACTATTTGTTGGGCATTCAACACAGTAAATGACTTGTTGTTTAACGTTTTATATTGGGATGGGCTATTTATGAATTTTATTTAGGTTGTCAACATTTCTTTTTACTGCTTTGCTCAGAATTGTGTAAGCTAAACAGCTTACACAACATTTCAACACACAACACAATATTTCATCTTCACATTTTATGTTTTCAGCTCCAGTGGTGGGGGCCAGGGCTTGGATGCCTCCTCAGCACTGGGTAGGTAATGTATGGGTGTCTGCCAGACTTACATCATACACAAGCAACTGGAGACAGTGCACCTCTAATAGTCCCATTGCAGTAATTTGGCAATTTTCTCCCTGTTGTCAATTGTAAATTGTATGGCTTTGGACAATTGACATAGTTATTCGTAAGTTAATACTGCAGGAGTATGCGTCATGTGTAAATCCAAGGTTGAACTTACTGTGCCAGACATTGTGAGTCAGAGACTTTACAGGGTGCAGTGAAATACATACCGTTCCTATATTTAGGCTGAGACAAAAGTTAGCCTTCTCTTTTTTGTGGTGTGACAAAGAGCAAGGGGATTCCCATTTGTTCCACTCAAAAATATTGTAAATACTCAGAAAATGCAAAAGAAGTGGACATTCTGCTATAAGACGCATTGTATTCTATAGATTTATCCCATTAATACTTCTAATGAATTAAAAAAAATATCTAAATAAGGAGCTGCCTTTCCTAGAAACTCTACATTTTAGATATTTTATATGACTTTAATGTGACTATATTAAAATGTAATTTGAGACTTTGCATTGGGAAAGAATCTGCTGCAGTAGACACTGTAAAATAGGGACAGAAGCAATGTGATTGTACATTTATTTTACTAACACAAAATGTGGATTTGTTGTTATGTTTCAGTTTTCAGTCGATTAACTGAACTTGTAACATTGCAAATTAATAAGTTGTTCATAATTTGCTTGTATTGTGTTTTCAGTGACTGGGGCTGAGTATGAGGCCATGCTGACGGAGATCATGTCTATGGGCTACGAAAGGGAGAGAGTGGTGGCTGCACTAAGGGCCAGTTTCAACAACCCCCACAGAGCTGTAGAATACCTTCTCACTGTAAGTGTAAAAACACACACACAGAGGTAGTGTCCTAAGCAGCTCTGTCCAAAATGTCTACACCAATCAGGCTATTAAATGAATACAGAATTGATCTTTATTGTTCTGTTTTGATGGCTTTCTGTGTCCTCTTGAGTAACCAGACCTCTTGGATCATCTGTACCGTTACTCACATTAATGTTATTCCCCCAGAATCTAATGTTGTATTTAGAAGAACAATAAAGCTGCATCACTTTTTAATCAAATAGAAATGTGTGCTCCATATGTTCTGTGCATGGTGAGGGAAATATTCTCTTTAAGGATAATGCCAAAGTTATTAGCTGTGACACAAACCACAGTTGTCTTCTATGGTGTGTTTTAAGTACACAGAGCTATAGTATTGTGAACCATGTATAAAGTAGTTACTAGGGTGCAATGTTGTCTTACCAGGGAATCCCCAACAGCCCTGTCCAGGAGAGCAATCCACCAGCACAGGCTCCTGCCTCTGGACCTACAGAAGCTCCATCTCTAGCAGAGGGTGAGACATGCAACTCAGTTCAGTCCAAAAATATCTGTAGTCGAGCTTTATGTGTCTCTGTCTACTGTGTAAAAATAAACACTAGGACTGCTGGTGTGTTAACAATGGTGCATTTTAAACTGCTCCTCTGGCCCTGACTAGTGTCCATAAATCAAAATGAGCACTGAAGTAAGCTAAATCACTTTGGAGACTTTTACAAAACATGTAGAAATCAGACTGTAGCTGGGGCTTCGACAGGCTACATTTCTCTGTTAACAATAATAAATATCCGTCATTGCCTCACTGGAGAGCGCGGACACATATGACTCACTGGGCATTGACTGTTTCTTTGGTGTAAGTCTGGAAAAGTTGTTTTTTAGAGCTGCTAAAAAATGGTCTCAGTTTCTGACATATAAAAATGCGCTGCCTTTTTTTGGTATTTTTTAAATAACAAATAGATTATGCAGCAATCTTGAACTAACAAAAGAAGACACCTGATAATGACGCCCTTTGCTCTATATTAAATCACTAAAGGAGAAGTCAAAAACAAAAACTGTTTGGTACCTATGAACAACAAATGTAGATGTACATTGTCAATCAATGAGGTATACCTAGCTTAAAATAACAAGACATAAAAATAACATTAGGCATGGCACTTTGCTCATGGTTACTAAATTTGAATGTCACCAGGGGATAACCCGCTTGCATTCCTGCGGACCCAGCCCCAGTTTCTGCACATGAGACAGGCCATCCAGCAGAACCCTGCTCTGCTACCAGCTCTACTGCAGCAACTAGGCCGGGAGAACCCTCAGCTTCTACAGGTAACACACTGGCTCACAACACTGAGAAATCCACACACAACAACTACAAAAATATTAAACGCATTGTTGTTAATCATAACCTCTTATTTTTTCCCCAGCAAATCAGTCAGCATCAGGAGTTATTTATCCAGATGTTGAACGAGCCAGTGGGAGAGGGGGGAGATGCACCAGAGGCTGGAGAGATGGGGGCAGCGGGGGATGAGGGTGCACCTGTCAACTACATCCAGGTTACACCTCAGGAGAAGGAGGCCATTGAAAGGGTGAGTGGTGAATTAAAACTAAAAATATTAATGTTTTCCTTGTTGAACATCATTCAATTTCTGAATTCTCTCCTGTCTTTCTACTCCTCGTTGCTCCTGCCTGCTATAACTGAATAGTTAAAAGCGTTGGGTTTCCCTGAGGCTCTGGTGATTCAGGCCTACTTTGCCTGCGAGAAGAACGAGAACCTGGCAGCCAACTTTCTCCTCAACCAGGGACTGGAGGATGACTGATCACAGATCACTGCCTTCCTGCTCCTCCCTCCTGCCTCTTCCCCTCCTGGGCTCAGCATAAAGACTACACCCCACAAATTTACTGTACAGCTACCAACCTCAGCTCAACCCAGCAGTCGAGGAGGAGAGGGGAGAGCCAGCAGGGGTGTGGGAGTGGGAGGGATGCTTGCGGGATGGGAAGGGGAAACCGGGTGGGTTGGGTTACATGTTTAAAGTACACGAAGTAGAGGCTGCGTGCAGGACGGTCAGGCTTGGATTATGAAAGGTCAGGGGGTGAAAATGTGTGGAAGAATTATAAAATCCACGTGAATTCCAATGGAATGTGTGGGGTTTGTCAAGGGGAGATCTATAATTTGATTTTAGACGCGCTTTGTGAACGGGGGGTGGGGGTGGGGCAACGGGGCTGAAGGGTTCGCAACAGGAGAGTGTGTGCTTGTGTCTGCGTGTGTGAGTACGTCTGTGTCCTTGTGCAGGTGGATGCGATACAGTTACGCTGAAAAAGTAATCAACAATTTGCATTCTCTAAGTTTGTTAATGCTGTAGCTGGATTGTATGGAAGCACATTCTCCTTACTGCACTTCAACAACATTATCAGTGTGTAACTGCTTATGTGTACCTCTGTAAACATCGTACGTTCAAGAAAGAATCTGGCAGAGATGCACTGGACCGTGCTCCCATCTTAATGTGTCTAATAGACCCCAGCAAAATCATGACAGTCTGTTTGGGGGTGAAATAAGAACTAAACTGACAAATAAGTCTGTTTTCCCCCCATTTTGTACCACCCCTATTCTGTTCTGCCGTGGTGGCCGCATATAACACAGCCAATCAGAACCCCTGCAAATGCTGCGCCTGCCTGTCTAAGTTACTCAAATGTGGAACTATTGTCTATGCTGATTGCTTCTGGTGCTAATGAACACTACCCTCATTATTATTTTTAAAATCTGCTGTTCTGATATAAAAACACATTATAAGGAGAAGTTGCCATTGGGGTTAAATCCTTGAAATTTCTTGAAAATTCTTAAATTCTTTCAACAACTAGTGATTACAGAACCCTGTGGTGGCAGGTGTTCTGATTTATCTTTAGCTAATCAACAAAATTACATGATTTCTCCATCTTTACCATAAGATTGGCATTTAATTAACAACAGCCCACATTTGACTTCTTAGATGATGCATATGTATTTGCAGGCAAATCTTTACTGCCTAGTGAGGAGTAAACCATCTGCATGTGGATTTAACAACAACATGCAATTTAGACATCTGGACTTTGTCCAAACCTATTTTTCTTTTCTCGTCAATTATTAAGTCCCTATAGTTCCCTGGCATCATATACATGTTTGGGATGTCTGCAGAACTATATGCCTTGTAACTTTGCTTTCAGACATTCTTAAAAAGTTGAGGGAGTAAATAACTGGGAACCAAATCTGTCTACGATTTCTGTTCAGTAAGACTGTACCTTTATCTTTCTAACCGAAGGCAAGATGTACTCGAAAATTGAAACAATTTGATTTCAATCTAAGTTCTAAAAAAGCTTAGATTAAATTCTGAATAAAAGAAAATTACACAAACTGTCCTGTGATTGTCTAAACATTAATTCCAGTCAACTTAAAATAAACAACTTCTGTGTGTTCTAAGCAATGGTGGGGTCAGAGATGTGATAGTTGTCCTGTTTGTATGACGGATGGATTCTAAAGTCGGGTCACTGAGGACAGGCCCACAGGCAGCTGGAACTGAACTCCTTAAACTGTTGTGAAATCAATAAAACAGCAGCAGAAAGAAACACAACTATGTGCTACTCAACAACAAAAGCGCATTAAACAAAGAGATGCAGAATGATAACAATTAACAGCAGTTTACCGTTTCAAAATCCCTCCACTCCATAAAACCCCTGACTATGAGACTTGTGTTTTGAATTTTCAGTTTGAACACTGACCAAAAAAAAACATGGGAAGACATTGTGTTTACATTATGCACAACTCCACACAACTAATGAGACAAAACAGTCTAATCAATAGTCATCATTCTTTACGTGCAGATGGGCTGATTGTTAATGACAAACAACTGTATTATGAAGCTTATGGTATCCCTTTGCCTGGTTATTGTGTGAGTTGAATATGTGTGGCAAATGTTACTTGTTATCCTGCGACTCCATGAGCAGACTGTCTATGAAGTGTAAAAAAAGACAAACTGTCTACTGTGTCATTATGTATGTATGAAGGCAGTTTTCTACTGGCAACTGTCCTACAGCATCAACATGATCTTAGACTATGCTGTGCTACATTAAATATCAGCAGTCTTTCAGGCCTTTGTCTCTGTGCCTCATTAGTATCATCATCACACAGCTCAAGCAGTCTCTCCAAACCAAACAACTTTTCAAAATGTCACCTGCTTAGTCAGGATAGATATGAACTCACAAGTAAAACACCTTGAAGTGGAACAGTCATCCACCCTACAGCTGCTTTTCACAGGCCCTAAAACCCTAAACCTGTTAAACCCTGCAATCAACAAATATTTCGCATTTCACAACTCTGCCTCCAGTGGCGTCCTGCCGCACTGAATCCATCTCTTAATAACATCAGTGTGTCTATAGAAACCATCTATATGATGCAGAAATGCAGTATAGTGGGTCGCTGCATCACAGATAACTCATGTAGCCAGAAGAAATACCCACAAAGCATAATTCAACAAGTGGAAGTTATGTGGGTCTTAATTCGCTTTATTTCTGAACACACTACAATTCCGCGTCACACTGTCGTGCTTAAACAACTACGGCCAACAGCCATGTGGATGGTTACCATGGTAACGCCACTATGCAACCCACTGCAGCCACAGCTGGAATACACATCAAAAAAGCATCAGCAACAGCCTAAGCCTACAGAAACCCCAGCCTGTTCACGTGTTGCTGCCAGGACTACAACACAACGCTGATGCGCCGCAGCCTAAATGTAGGCTCAGAGCCCGCCCCCCACTCAGCTCCACCAACCACCGGCTCGGACGCTGATTGACATACAAGCAGTCCAGTGACTGACAGAGAGAGACATGCTAACTCTAAAACTCTTCTGTGAGGACGCTACAATATTAGTTAAAATCTGACAATGAAATGCATTTCACTCACCAAAAGTCCTGACTGTTTCTGCAAAGTCCATCCTCCTTTCTTTCCTTAAGAAGAGCTCAACAACTCTTTTGTAAATATCCTCCGTGCGTGTCAGTTCCAACAATAAGTCCTTTTCTGTCGCCATGCTGAGGCTAATGCTGAAAGTCAGACTGCCCTGTCTTATTTCCGCCATAAGTTTCAATTCGCTTCGCCGTTTTAAATCAAAACAAAAATATGTTTGCTTGCGCAGGTAGCTACACACGCTGCTTCCGGGCTCCGGCTAGCACGCTCTCTGACCATCCAATCAAAGGACGTGAATGGCGGTGACGTCGTCGGATGCGTGCCAGGTGGCATCGGTGTCTACAACTCAAAATCTGACTGGTTAAAGAAACAGTTCCGTCGCCGTTTTATTTCTTTAACCGTGGCAACAGATGATGATTGAAATATGATTGGATAAAAACCCTAACACTGACTCTAACTGGGGCCCAAACCCCGCCCTTGGCACCACCTGGGCCCCTGAGCAAGCCCCCCCTCCCAGGGCGCCCACTGCTCACACATGTCTGTGATGGGTTAAAAGCAGAGACCAAATTTCGTTGTACAGTGTGCTGTGTATAAATGTACTGTGGCAATGACAAATAAAGCTTTCTTCTTCTTTCTTGTGACATCATAGTTTGTCTGTTACATGGATATATAATGCATGTTGATTTAGACCTTAATTCAACATGCAATACATTTGGAAGAAGTTGCACTCAAATGAAAATAACAAAAGTCAAATCACGTTTTGCAATTTAGTCATTGCAATGATAACTAAACTGTTCCATGTTCAATCACCAGATTGAATCTGATCTGCCCAACTGGGTTCAGATCACCAAAGATCCATGTGGAAGCTTTAGTGACATCTAGTGGCAAAGTTGCAGGGTTGCAACAATCGAAAATGTGGCCTTCAGGTCAGGTGGAAACATGGAGCTGTTTGGATTGTATCCTTCTGGCTACAGTAGAAACTGTAGAGAGAAAGAGTATCTGCTCCTGTGGTGCATCCAGAGCGCTCAAAGAAAACACAATAACTAACATTCTCCCAACAAAACCAAAATTCTTCCAGCAAATTGCTTATTTTCAACTTATTTTTTTTAGACATAAATTATATAAACATACTCAGTGTCAGTGTCAGTGTCGTGGCCCCTCAGATTTATCTTGTGACCCATGGATGGGACAAGTGTATCAGTCACAGGGGCTGTTTTCATCTTGCAAAGTCAGTAACGTCACCTTTGATACTAAAAGTAGTTTTTGTATTCAGGTTTTCATGTGCGGCAATGACCTGTAATGTTGTGGTGTTTAAACTATAGCACAGCAGCTCATCCACCAACACAGACGGTCCATCATCAAAGTGAGGCAGTAATAACCACAGCTGACATAGACAAGATACAGTCAAGAACATCCTTTTATTCAATCAAGTAAAGGTGTTGCTCTTCTCAAACTGTTTTTTTATTATTATTATGGAAAAGAAACTGTAATTAACACATGCATTTCACCATGGGCTCTGGGAGGTGTGTCTGAGGATGGGTTGCCGCTCTAAGGGGAGGTGGGAGGAGTTACAGGGCAGAGGCGAGGGGATTGGCCAGCCGAGGGCCTCAGTCTACACATCAGTAAACGTGGCCCAGCATCCTACAAAACGTGTTCAAAACAAACAAAGAAAAATAAAGAAAAACAAACAAAACAAACAAACAAAAGAAAATGGCGGACGGTTCGGGCACGTGGCCTGACTGGGCTTTTTGAACAGTGCAGAGGCAGATACCGTTAAAACCCCTCCCTCATCTAACCACACACAAACACACAAACTCTGCTCCATGCAAGCTGCTCTTCTCTGATATGGCTTCTCAACCATGGTGCTTTCACTTATCAAGGCTTGACTGATAATACTGCTGCTGGCATCATTTACTGAATGAAGAAAAAAATGCATATACATATATGTATATATAATATGTCTAGGTTATTTTTGTAGGACAAAAACACTTGATTTTGCTGGTGGAATTTCAAGGTGCTTTTTCTATAAGTCACCAAAGTCTACTAGTTTTACAGCTTTTGGAACTATATCACTTTGGTCAGTGGTGGTGAATCAACGTGGAACATTTATCATCTCATGATTGTGCTAAGTCTGAGCCTCTCAGTCTGCGTGACGTGGAACCGCGCCACTTTATAAGGTGCTTTGAGTTCTTTTTCACTTTCATTTTTTTACTTTTTTGTTTTTTAAATTTTAAATAGCTGGTCTCATTCAACCACTAGAAAGGTGCATAATTGAAGGTCTCAATGCAGCGGGATTACTGCTGCCTAAAATACGTAGAAACAACACAAAATAATCAAAACGCAAATCCAAATTCAATTATAAAAAAATTAAATAGACAAAAACAAAGGAATACAAACAAACAGTTTATCTCCCTCGCCAACGTCCAAGACCAAACGTTCCCATGAGCTTTTATCCCTCCACCCGGGTCTATATGTCACTGACCTATTGACCCCAATGCAGCCCCAGTCCTCAGCACAGCCCAGAGCCCCGTGGTGTAACTTGTTCACTTACATTAGCTGTTGAATGGAGAAGCTGAAGAAGATGGGTATGGTAATACAATGTGAAGCGTACAGACAAGAATAACATGTGAGCTAACTGCATTCTGCTCAGACAAAAAAAAATCTTTGCGTATTTCTTTTTTTTTTTCCTTTTTTTCTGTTTTAAACCCCGCCGTTCAGAGAAAGGGTGAAAGGTGAAAGGGGGGGAGGAGGGGAGGAAGGAGAAGTTTACGCAGCTACAGACTACTCCAGTGTCCAAGAGAGACAGAAGACAAGATACAGAGGAAGAGAAGCAAGACAGAAAATATCTTTTTTTTGTCCATTTTTTTTTTCATCTTTTCTTAATTATTCAACAATAAAAAGAGAAACTAAATCACACCAATTTCCTTTAGTACTATGTATACTGCTTTAAAAAGCTCGAAGAAGAGGAGGAGAAAGATACAGGAGCATGAAGGAGGGGACTTTTCTTTTTCTTTTGAGATGGGCACTCAGGATTACAAGATGGAATCTGTGAACAAAAGGCACTTTTTAGGGACAACCTTTAAGATGCTCTGAGTCTATAACACTACATCACCAAACAAATATTTATAATCATTTACAGAGGGAAATGGGGGGGTGGGGGTGGAGAAGGGTGATGGTGGCGGGGGGTCGGGGTTCACGCTCTCCTTGAACCAATGACAGCATCCCTCTCGCTGGACCAACCAGACACCAAATTTATAAAAAAAATTTAAAAAATCTCCCCTGACATCATTCTTTAGGATTTTGTTTTTGTCTTGGTTGCTCTTCCAAATGGGAATCCATACTTGTGCATCTCCCAAATCGGGGAAGATCTTGTCTTTGTCCCACATTCGTCTCACGTATGTTGGATACAAGACGATACAAACTGGAGAAAACGGGGTTTCTTTTCCATCGACAGCTATTTCTGTGCTGTGGTGTAAAGGTTGGGGGGGAAAAATGCCTTTTGTCACGACAAGCTTTTCATACAATGAACCCCCTCCCCCCTAGGTAAATACAAAAAGAGAAATAGAATAATGCATGTTTTCCTAAAATTTGCTTTTATGATAACACTTAATTTGTTTATTATTTATGTATAATAGAGATTGAATGTACTTTATTCTTTACGAAAGCACCAGTTTTCATAGTGATATATATTTTATGAGTTGCAAAATTGTTCCTTCAGCCCTCCCACATTTTGAAAGCAAATCATGAGAAATAAAAGTTTTCTTTTAAAAGTGATAAAACAAACCAACAAACAAAAAAGAGGAAATTAAAAACAGTTTCCCCAAAGTTACTTACAGAGACTGGGATATTTTTCTCGCTGCCCTTGTGTTTAGAGTCCCAGAGCACGTGGACTTGAAAACTGAACAGACAAAAAAAGAAAGAAAGAAAGAGGGTTTTCCCTCTTTCCCCGTGACACCCTCAAACAATCGCTAACAAACAAACACAATTCCTCTACCAAGGCATTGCACATGGCTCAATCAACATACATCATTTAGTTTCAAGAACAATACTTCCCATCAAAACAAGAAAGAAAACAACAAAATCTAATCTGATCTTTTTTTTTTTAATCCTCAACTACATTATCGCCATTGTCTACGTATCTATTACTGTGTCTGCCATGAATTTCCTTTGCTTTTGTATCATTTAACGTGGGTGTGGGTTTAGAGACTGACATTTTAGCTCAAATCAGCAGTTTTGCGTTTGTTTTTTTTTTGTTTTTTTTTTAAAATGCATCCTATGACTGTGCGATGTACGCCATGCTTCAAAAAATAACTAGACTGCCACAGAGCTTATCTTGCAAATAAAAAAAATGTATATATCTATAAATATATATGTGTATTATATATAAAGATGCTTGCAATTATCTAGTGAGCTGTCACTGTGGGGTTTTTTTTCCCTCTCCTGACATAAATTTTTCACCATTCACTATAGCTTATATGTGAGAAAAAAGAACCTGAATTCATGTTGACAAATTGCATAATGGGAATACAGAGGCACTTCCATAGATTAGAAAAGAAATCACCTTAGCCATCATTAACGTCTTACTCAGCGGAGCTAGTTCTCTCTACGAAGCTGATGAGATGGTCGCCAGTCGTGTTTCCCTGCAGTGAAGAACATGGCCAGGCAGTCCAGTTATTTTGTGAGGTTGGGTGGGTGAATTTAATTTGACGTTTGGCGGGGAATACCACAATCGGCGGGAATTAGCGTGGGCTAATATAACGTGATTGAAGGCATAAAGGCCTCCTCAGATTGTCTATATTCGAGACTTCCCTTTGAATTCAGGCGGCCGCTGGGGGTGCGCGTTTCAAGTGGCGTTCTGTGCTCTACACGTCCGCGTCTATGCCAGTCATTCATCCACTGGCTTGAAATACTATGTGGTGGTCGATCTATTCTTAATAAAAAAAAAAATTTTAAAAAGGAAACTCAAGGTTTGGCTGGCATGATTGTTTTAGTGCAGCTGTGATCTTTAAGGGCTCATCGTTTCATAATAACAGGGGGAGTGCTGGTGTGTGTCTGTGTATGTGTGTATATATAGGTATATATATATATATGAGGGAGGGGGGGGTAACCATAGCAACCCATGTCTTCACCTTGACTCCGTGCACTTCATAAATGTGCACAGGTGTGATCCTCCTACCGAAACCCTCTCTGAAAACAGCCAGATATGTCACATATTCATTTTGCTCCGCAGTGTGGCTCCCTCTGCTCTTGGAGCAGCGGCCCGTCTGGGAGTGTAAACAACAGGGTAAACTTTAGGGAGACAGAAAGAAGAGCTCCACGTGCGCTCTCTTTTTTACTCTGGGTCCCATCTTCAGCAACCTTCCCTCCTTTTTCTACCACTCACATATCCCCCCATCACCAGTCAGCAGCTGTACCGGGGATCAAATCGTAGATTCGGACAGTTTTTTTTAAAATTCGACCTCTATGGTTCAAATAAGCTTCATGTGATTGTCGAACCCTGCATAGTGTGGTCCTGCAGCACAGCATGTGGCAAACGGGGTTTATCTGGCACTGACAACAAACAAACCACATTGAAAGTAAAAGTTTGACATTTTGGGAAATGTGCTCCTCCTTGCCGAGAGTTGCATGATATCACTGACAGCACTGTGTCTGTGTGGTGAATAAGAGGCTGCAGCCAGCTGCCGGGCTGCTTAGTTTAGCACAACGCCTGGAAACATGGGGAAAACAGATTCCCTGGCTCTGTCCAATGATAACAAAAAGCAACACAACAAAAAGTCAGATGCTGCTGTGGTGGCCAATAAAACCATATGCTGCGTTTCTGCTGTTTACATTATGTTCATTGCAATAAAAGATCCAAAAAAACTCATGCTCTGATAAAGTAGATGTCAAATCTTGCCCCACATCATTATAAACTGTTGTGCAGGGTTGTGGATTCACAGATCTCTAACTCATACTCCACTTCCTGGATTGGATACACATCACTGTGCTACGTTTTTAAAATCCCCAATAAATCAAATCTATAAAAGAGCTTCATATGCACCATCCAGACACAGCCGTCTCTTTTGGGAACAAACGTTTTCCTCCAGATGCCCAACTTTTTTCCCTTATAGTTCTGTAAACTGCCGTTTGATCCGGGTAAGCTAAACCACCCTGTTTCCACCGCGCCAACACCGCCCCCTCTTACTGCGTTTCTCCGTAAGGTGCTGTCATTCAAATATAAAACAGTTATAAAATAGTACAAATCCAAAAGGAATAAAGTCAAAGACGAGAAACACACAAGAGAACAAAATCATTCATCTACATTACAAGAGGGCGGAAAGGGGAATCGATAGCTGCTGTCTATAGTCGAGGAAACGGACAGTCATGATGCACACACACACTGACTCTCAGCGTGTGTGTTGGTTTCGGATTCCTAATCAAATAGGTAGAGAGAGTTTGCTGGGCTTTACTATGAGTGCACATAAGAAAGAAAATATGATAACACAACACCACCACCTATAAATACTACAATCTAAACGGTGAGACTGGGCAACCGTGTGTGGATTTGTGTTCTCCATTGTACAAACATGCTGTGATGGCACAGAGTGTTGTATTTGGGTGCATCTATATGTTTGTGTGTGTCTATGTGTGTGGGTGTGGTGGGAATGAGCAGAGGCCAATGATTTGTCAAACTGAACGATTAGGGGGGTGAGGGGGGGTTGAGGACAAGTTGAAGGCCTCTTGTACCTTGATTTTTTTTTTCCTCTTTAAAACTCTTGATAGGCGAGTCTGGTTTACCTCCCATGCCTTGTAGGTAAATAGTGCACATCGTTAAAATTAGTGTTAATTGATTCGGCTTGTAGTGCAACCCTTAATCAAGAAATATTTTGGCATGGTCTCTCTCTAGTTAGTAGCAAGGTAAAAGGGGGCTTTGCGGAGTCAATGGTCATTCA
Source organism: Trinectes maculatus (assembly GCA_016785345.1). NCBI lineage: Eukaryota > Metazoa > Chordata > Actinopteri > Pleuronectiformes > Achiridae > Trinectes > Trinectes maculatus. The sequence goes on from JAFBJQ010000261.1 coordinate 60,966, forward strand.
GAAAGAGAGAGAGAGAGAGGGAGAAAGAGAGAGAGAGAGAGAGAAGTTGGTCAATTTGATTTTGTTTTGGGTGATGACGGACGTAACAGGAGCGTTGGACTGCAGCTCTCGGTAGAAACCTAATTGTGTCGTCGCTTTGAGCGGGGCTGTGGTTTCATGGCGGGTTCAAGGTTTGTTAAATGGCTGATCTGGGGAATTGGATTTTTGCCGGACGGTTTGGTTTTTGTTGTCATTTCGTTACACGACGTGTCCTCGCAAAGCGGGAGAAGACGGCCGCTCTTTCATCCGCAGGCATCCTCCTGCGTCGCTGCTGTGTTGTGCTGGTTCACTGGATTTGCAGGAGAGATGCCTGCTTGTTACCTTTTGTCCCCTTTCTCCTTTCTCTATCCTGGCATCCCCTTGTCCATCCAATCATCTTTCCATCTATCCATCCTCGCTTAAAACAGGTCCTCCCTCTGACTGGGTAAATGAGTCCAGAGTTCCTCTAGAAGTGTCATGCTGCTGTGACTTCCCGTGTTGCTTGGTTATATTTTGGATCAGGTGAGACATACTGTCAGGGCCGGTCGGTGGGTTGGTTTGGAGGACAATTATTATCCTGCAGGTTTTTTTTTCTCTGTTTGCTATTTTCGATTAGAAAGAAAGAACTCTAGTTGCTGGTTTGTACACAGATCTTGTCAGAGGAACCAAGACTGAAAAAGAAAAAGAGAGATAGTTAGGATTTCATTAATGTCAGTAAACATGGAGACAACAAAACACCTTCTGAATAGAACTGCTCTTTGATCAGCTCTGAGCAATCAACTTTCCAGTCAACCTACAACACTGACTGCAAAAAGATCTGTTGACCAACAGTCTACAGCAACACTAGCAACTCTTTTGGACTCGTAAATTCTAAAGTAAACATACTCAAAATGCTCACAGTGACAACGCTGACAGGCTGATCGAATACTGAACATTATACTCGACATGCTACCATTAGCTTATTAGCTCCAAAGACAAAGTGGATTGATGGGATTGAGGCTGTTATTAGTTTGGCAGCTTTTCTTGAAGCTGAGATTTGATCTGACGATGTTACAGGATTAGGTGGCTAAAGCAGAGTTATTGGACTCTATCTCTTCTTGAGAATCAAAAGCAAAAATCTGCAAAATTCTTGGTGCCCAAAAATAAGATATGAAAACATTTCACTCTGGGCCACAGATATCAAACGTCATGGATTTGATTTCAAAGATATCTATGAAGTACTGTAGTTGTGGACACACACACATTGTAGCATGGAATTGCCGTTTCTTGAGCAACGCTGCTAAAAAGTTGTCATGTAGTGAGTCATCTGGGCCATTACCATCTATTTTGCCCATTTCTGGAGTGAAGCACAGTAAGTCTGGAATTTGGACACGCAGTGAATGGCTGCGTGTGGTTAAGCAGCAGCAGGGAGATAGCAGTCTGGCTCTCCCTGCCATCTTCACGTGGGGTTTCTCCCACTCAGCGTGAGCAGGGAGCATGAGCGGGTCACTGCCGCTGTTGTTGGCCGCCCCGCTTGGCCTGCGGGATCTGGCACTGCGGGCTAATGTGCCAACATTCTGGAAGTCAAGCCTTGGAAACTACTCCGAGCCTCCAGGGAAACAGCCTTTTGTTTTGTTTGACTCTAACAGGTCACATGAATAACCCCCTTCTGCCTTCTGCCCTTCTCAGCTACCCTACTCCCCTGGGCACTGTCCCAGCAGGCCTAGGGCATTGTAACTTCTCCCTTCTTAGTTACTCTCCCTCTCACTCCTTCTGTGTACGCTCACACAAACGCACACATGCACACACAAACACACAATCCATCTATCTCCCGCAAACACTCCCACTAAACCCTTGGCAGCAGACAGTGACCAGCCTCTTTTCTTTCCTTCCCTCCACCCTCGCCCCCTCTCGAGAAACCCCTTCTCAAATTCAAGATCAACTGGCTATGACATCATGTCTAGTTGCCAGGGGTAACCAGACGGCCGGGACGTGACTTCTATAAGGTCCGAAACTCTGACGCTCTCTTCCCTCCGTTTGCCCTCTTTCTCTGTATCATTGTTGGTATCTCGTTTCCTCTTCTCTGGTTGCAGCTGCCAACATCTACCACTGGAGGGCACATGGAGCCCACCGATGTCAGCCTGGCGGTTCTGTCTCATAGTCACCACATACTCACTTCTGACATGCTCTTTGTTTAGTAATCTATCATTTCTTTAGTGGATCGTTAATCTTTAGTGTCTAATTCTGACAGACACATGCAAACAATTAGTGCCGTGTGTTTGGAAAACTATGACCACACTTCAGACATAACGTCCCACTGGGTATGGGACATCAATGAGCTTTTTAGAAAAGCATATGAAGACATGGCCAAAAGTATGTAGATACCCTTATCCATATGCTTTTATTTACTTTTGGTGTGGGGCTGTTTTAATGGATTGGGTGGGGCCACTCAGTTGCAGTGCGGGGAAATCTAATGTTACAGCATGCACTGATACTTAACACAATGGTGAGCCTCAACTGTTTTGGGAAGATCATTTCCTGTTTCAGCATGACGATTCTCCTGTGCTAACAGCCAGGTCCATAAAGAAGTGATTTTCCCAATTTAATATGGAGGGAACAGAGTGGCCTGCGTAGAGCCCTGACCCAAAACCCCATCCAGCACCTCTGGGATTTAGGGGAACACTGGCTTTTATTAGCCCAGATCTATCCCCAACATCACTGTAATGTGTACCCAGCTGAATGAGAGCAAACCTCTGCTGCCAGGTTCAGGGATCTGATGGAAAGTTGTCATGTCAAAGCAGATTCATGGCCATAGTTTTGCCATCATGGGCTCAACAGTCACTTCTGCGTGCAATGTTATGTTTGCCCACATGCTTATAGGTGTGAAATACCAGGATAAGTAAAAAAAAAAAAGTCGGTACGTTATAAGGAATAAAGCATGAGTATAATGAGGATCAGGAATGGGGGAAATAGAGAGGGAGGGAAAAGTGGGAGAAGAGAGGGCAGAGAAACAAGGGAGGGATCGGCAGAGCAGTTTCAGATGGTTTCCATGTGTCGCAGAGCAGAGCTGAGTTGGCTCCAGGCGGGTGTGGTTGGACACTAATGAGAAAAGTACCGTTGGTAATGGCGGAGGCATATGAGCGAGGCGCAGAGTGAAGCGAAGGAACGAATAAGGTGAAAGGAGAAGAAAGTAAAAAGGCAGAGTAAAGGAGGGAGGGAAGAGAGCGGAGGAGGAATACACTGAAAAAGAGTTGGAAAGTAGGAGGTGGGTGGGTTGGCCAGTCAAGGTAAAGGAAAGGTAGCAAGGAGAGGGAGTGAAAAAGGATGCAAGGGAAAGTTCTACTGCCTGAAGGGCATGGCTCCATGTGTGCCAAATAAACTGTTGAGCATAAACTCTAAACCACACACATATAGTAAAATACAGATGTATAAATGCACACGTTGATGGTGTGCTGTGGGATAGTGTGAGAGGAGAGGTGGAGGAAACGCAGGCAGCAGGTTTCAGGAAGTGGAGTTTTGACCAGTAACAGATGTGTCAGTGGACGTCCCATGTCCTACCTGTGTCTGCTGCGGGATGTTCAGAAAGTTGTTGTCCCGTGATCCGATGCCGACAAACCTGTTGGGAGCTGTGGCGCCTGGCGTGGAGTATGCTACAGACACACAACAAGAACGCAACAGATGTCAGCACACAGGGAGACAATCGCCACTGCAAGTTCCTGAACCACCAAGGAAAAGAAAGACACAATGAACACATTCGCTTTCCTGTCGAGAATAAGACAAGTTACCAATCTAATGTTTCTGCAGTAAATGCTAGCAACCTGCTAGCTAATCAAAAGGAAGAGGGAAAGGTAGAACTAACACCTGCAGTGGTAACAATATTAACCTACCAGCACCACAACAACTCACTGATTAACATGTTATATTTTGTTACACAAAGTCAAAATGTAAAAATGACTGGTGTGAAATAGCTCAACACATAAACCCACGCACATATATATATATATATTTTAAATAATTGCTATGATGGTAAATTAACATAAGAGTTGCTTGACTGAATAAACATTTCCTCACTTTTACACTCACTTTTTTATGCTAGGCTAAGCTAACTAGCTCGTCCTTGCAGCATTTGATTTCTGCTCATCAGATGTACATGTGCCAAAATATCATACTATTGCTTTGATGTTGATTTCAAAAACAGTAAACCCATTAAAATAGTATAGATTAAAAGTAAATTTGAAGTATTTTAGGTCAACAAAACTCCACAGAGAAGTTTGCCAAAATCTGGTGAGCAAACCAAAGATCCCCTGAGCAACAAAGTCCTGTTAATAAAGTCAGTTGGAAGTGACTGAGCCTGATATCGAGCATCAGTGAGGGACATTTAAAACCCATTGGCATCAAAGTCTCTGACAAATTTAGGGCAGTTTGAGGTACCCATCGGACTCCAGAAATGAAATCTCACCAAGGAATTCAGGATGCAGTGTGAAGAGTTGTGCATTTATGAGTGTGTTTGTGTGACGGAAAAGGGCAGAAGGACAAGAGGATGAGAGAGACAGGGAGAGCTGGGATATCCATGTGTTTCTAAGGACTGGAATAACATACATAAGACATGGAAGACTCTGAGACGCTGACTGGGGGTAAAACGAAAACACTAAATTTGAATGAAAGCTAAAATCAAAAACAAAAAATTAATGCTCCATCCAGTGCCCCTCTTATCACAAATGTATTGCGAGAAAACTGCCTGGTTGGACTGACAGTACTCCTTCACCTTATATACACACACCCTATCCCGCTTAACAATCATAAACAATCCACGAGGCATTCAGCTCATCCAAAAACTAAAATGACGAACATTATTTCACCAGTGCCCCAATTTGTACTGGAATGTTTTGGAGTCCATGTGAACTAACTGCCCTAAATTTGTACCCTTCTCATGTAAAAATCAACGAATACTCAAAACTCTTCTCAAAGTTTATCCACAAGACTTGCTGATGAATCCAGCAGGAGAGGAGAAGAAAGTAGGATTTAGAGGGTATAGCTGAGGTGGTGATGCACCTTTCACTTCAGACAAAGCAGAATGGGTTGAGTGTAAAGCCACTCAAAAATGATGGAGCCTATTACAGAACCCTGATGAGCGCCACATAAGTCCATTATGGCAGATATTTCTCCCCACACCACTAGTGGCCTTGTACTATTCTACTGAGCTCCACTGTATGTTCTGCGCTGGCTTCCAGAAGCCTTCCCAGGGACAAGGGAGGTTGGATACACAGGAACAATGATGGCAGGGAGTTGGAGAAAGAACAATGGCAGGGTTTTTTCCTCTGGAGAGAGTTCGGTAAGCTCAATTTTTTGTTGTTGGTTTGGTTTTGAGAATGGTCTCGGTGGGGTCACTTACACGGAGATGCGGGCGAGGAGAGTCCGCCGTCAGGGGGCGTGCTGTTGGGTTTAGAGTCGGGCATGGGGAGGGGCACTGGGCGGGCCACTGGGGGAGGTGGAGGCAGCAAGAAGGAGCCTGGCATTTTGCTCTGACCGCTCCCGTTTGGCTGCAGACAATACAAATAGGGTCAGGAGGGAGACGGGCGACAAGCCGCAAACACGGAATGAAAAAAGAGGACGTAGCTCGGGAGGCCGAGTCCAAAAAAATATCCATGACGGAAGGAGGAGGCAATGGTGGAAGGAAGGAGAGGAGGTGGTGGGAAACAACAACCAAAGGAATGATTTATGTGGACGGCATCTTTCATGGAGGTGTGGAAAATAATAATCACCACAGGATTGATAGGAGTGGGAGCTGGAGGTGAGAGGTTCCACAAGGGTGGTCCGTGGTGGGTGGAGGAGGTGTGGTGTGGAGGGAAAGAGTGAGCAAATTATTGACTTGGTTCGTCCGGAAGATGGCAAGAAATCAAAACCATGGAAGAACACTTGTCTACACAAGCACAACACCAACCAACAATACCAGCACCAAAAGTCCAAACTAAAATCGTAACAGCTAAACGATGAAGACAGAAACACGATGACAACACAAGACAGGTATGCTTGACTTGAAGTGTGTCGTGACTGATTCACTCTCGTGCTTATGGTTGTAACCTTGGAGGGGTTGGGTGGAGCAAAGGAAAACAAAAAACGGGAGGAAAAGGCGACGTCAAGGTCTGAAACAGCAAAAGCCAAAATGACAGAGACAAGACAACACACAGATTTGTAAACCAGCTGCAATAAATGCCTCGTGTGTTCACTGATGATACACCTGTAATGTTGTGGGGTGTATTCTTCTACATCGTGCATGGACCTACCCCAGTTTTGCCATTTACTTAAATGTACTAAACTAAATTTCAATGATAGCGCCCCGCAGTGGCTACATTTAACAAAAAGGTCTAAAATAGCTAATGAAATTTTAAGAAATAAAATGGAAAATAAGTTCTTATTGTTCTTTCTGGCCTCCATACACACCCTTTTCTTCTACATTTTCTGTCTGTTGGTATGCTACACACTTTCCGTGCACCTTTCATAAGCTGCATATGCTGTGATATTCACTAGTGAAATCCAAGTGCAGGTTATTGTCTGCAGACAGGAAACGGTGGGGGGGCGGGGCTTACCTGTCCAGCGGCCTGCCCCGAGCCATCAGCACAGACAAACTGCACAAATTCCTTCAAGGGGTCCTGTCCAGGGTGGTGGTGGTAGCGGATGGTTGGGTGGGTGAAGTAGGGGCTAGACTGCTGGATGATGGAGGGAGACGGGAAGTGCAGGGCCGAAGCTGAAGCACGGGGGCTCCCTGTCAACAGAGACACATGAGCATTAGAGGAACACACAAAGAGAAGGGACGCAGACAGCGAGAGGAAGCCATGACACACTGAATTACCACACGTTCTTACAGATGGAAGCGATGTATGAGGTCATTAATGAGCAATAGCAAGAGTATCGCATCGCAACTGGCAACAATAAAGTTCAAATCTGGTTCTAAAACGTCGTACTGTACATGAAAGGAACGCTGTTTTTTTTTTTCCCAAGGAAAGCACATCTCAAGTTAATAGCTATTATGGGGCATTGCTCATAATGTTTTATGATCACTCCAGTTAATCTATACATCTTTACAGGGGACATTTATGCACACTGCATTCATATGTGAATACTTATGGAGACTACATAATTTAAGTCAGCACCATAATTTAAGTCAGACTTAACGACAGTCAGGACTGCAAACACCTGAAAGTGAACTAACGCAGTGGACGCACGTGCTCCAGTTTGAAATCAGATCTTAAGAGAAATTTAAAAAATGAAGAAAAAGAAAAAACACAACGGCATCACTGAATGTCTTAAATTAGCCACTGTCGATGCCTGCACGCCTGTGTGCTGTTTTGAGAGTGCGAGCCACTGGCATTAAAGCAACTTGGCATTCAGATGGTGAAGCTGTTTCTGACACACTTTATCCTCAAAGACATTTCCACTGTATGACTTCGTTGATGTTTTTTCCGTGAATGGGCTTAAAACCCACATATCTGCAGTTGTGTGTATGCGTTGAGGGCAGGATTCTTTAGTTAATAACAATGAAAAAGAGGAACTCCAGCCAAAAATAGCTGAATATACAATCCAGACATTTATATTGTGTTTGAACGGTTTTAAATTGACAACAACGTTGTGGGTTATCCGTCATGTATATGGAAACACTGAACCCGACGGAAAAAAAAGTGTTACTGTCCAAACAATTCTGGCCTAAACTGTATGTGTGAGGAGTAGGAGGCGAGCAGTCGGTTGAGCTCGATCACCAGACACAAAGCCCCCTCAGTCAGACCTATATCCATTACTAAACACCCTTGATTTGTATTAGAAGCCCGCTCTTGTTTTAGCCGTGCCAGTTTGAAACCCCCCATACCACCCCATCTAGGACCCCCAGCTGCCCGCGTTGGGTTGCCAACACTCTTTGGTGCTTGCATCTCACACATTGTGTGTGTGTGAGTGTACTCCATGAGAGTGCCAACCCCACTGCATTAATCCCGCACCCCACCACGGAGTGGGGCCTATGCCTCTGTGCCCAGCAACACCTTGCTCCCATGCCAGACCGCCTGCTCCCCAGTGGAGCCGTCTCCCTGCTCCTATAGTCCCCTACTAATCGTATTATAGACTGGGTGCAGGCCAAAGGATATGGGAGTGGATGGGATGGGGTCGGGTGGTGGTGATGGTGGTAGGGAGACAGCATCAGAGGAGCATTCATAGTAATGTTAGTAATAATCAAACTGCAATAAATCATTTGATCCGACAGTGTTTAGGTCTCTTTGGTCAAGTTCACATTTGTACCGCTGACGGGACAGAATTCACGAAACCACCGCGTTTCCACTGCAACAGCTAGTGCCGACACGCTTCTTCATCCCACTTCTCCAAACACTAAATCCCCTTGGATCTTGTCCTTCACGCAGAACAACAACAACACTGATGATGTGGTAAGCACTTTCACGCCAGCGCCGGAGCAGCATGTGCGCCGTTAGGGTTTGTGTAAAAAGAAACAAATCACAACTGTATAAATCACAACTGCTGGCCACAATAAGGATGGGATACGGGGTGTGTGTGAGTGTGTGTGTGAGTGTGTGTGTGTGTGCATGGAGATTTGATTTGCTGTAGCTACATCTTGAGGCACAGGGCCTTGTCAACAACCACGGAGGAGGGTTTAATGACATAGTGGTCAACCTCATTGCCTCACATCTGCTCGGTGGCTTCATGGGCCTTTGATGTAGCTTAGCTACAGAACTAAAGCACATGGGCAATTATCTTCAGTGAACTCCTTTTCTGGGTGAGTTCACAAATGTGCGCTCTCCAAAAAGCAGAGGATGTCGTTTCCACGAGCCGCACTGTGGCGATCAAGTGAAGAGAGTGGCGATAAAATGTCACAGCTCTTTTGTTTGTGTTTCATATCCAGTGTTATCACGAGCCGCCAGTTGTGGCCACGCGGAGGATCAGCTGGTTTGCGCAGTAATGCTGACTCAGAGCCTTGGCACACCCATCAAGGCATGAAACAGACACACAAACACAAAGAAATTCAATAGAAGTTTGGTAAGAAAATGTAGGAAAACAAACTGAAAAAGATAAAAAACAGTGACGTGAAGAAACAGATGATACAGTATGTTCCTAACCCAACCCATAAGTCCACCCAAATGACAACACAAACTGCAGTGGAACTCTTTATCATTTGCATACACGTTCAGGCCCACGTCACTTTTATGCTTCTGAACTAAACTGCAGCTCATAAAGCCACTACAATGGACAAATACATAAATAAATAGCATTTACAAATAATTGTAACTGTAAAATATTAACATCATATATGTGTCATATATGTGTGTGTGTGTGTGTGTGTGTGTGCGCGTATAGTTAAGGTTTCTGATTAAATGTTTTTGACAAAATTTTTAAATCTCAAATAATCTATTTATTTACTCATATTATTAATAGTTGGTGATATTGAAAAGAATTTATATTTATTTTCTAAAAAAGAATAGCAGGATGAATGTCTCCTCACAATCTTCTTAAAATCCCAGGAGTCAATGAAGAAACACCACTTTGATCAAAACAGTCAAAAAGTGACATTTTCAGCCGTGTGGATCAACCACCTGACACTTGTCAAAATCCAGATGTTGGCAGCAGCCACCACACTAAGAGGCACATGACCCCCGCGACCACCAGCTATCCACCAACAGACAGACCCAGAGAAGTCACACATCATACCCAGGCTCCCTAGAAGCTCCGTCACAAGCTTGACCTTCAAGGTCAGAGCAGGTGGAGGAGGAGGCAGCGGTCAGTGCACCCCAACCACAGCACTTCCTCCCAGCTTTTAACTCCTGACCACTCTCATCTCCCACTTCTGAACCACAGGGGGGGCTCTGAAGAAGTGAGGGGATTGGGTAAGGGGAGATGGTGAGAGGGGGGAGGGGTAAGGGTGGGGGTGGGGGCGATTAGGGGGATTGGGAGCTGGGTTGGTCTCACCTGGTCTCACTCCCGCCAGCATTGGCAGTGGGTGGTGGGTGAACGCCATGCGGGGGGACCTCGTCTGGGAGGACAGGGCGCTGAAATCGAATTTCCCCGGCTTCTTAAGAGAACCAGGCGATGACAGTCCTGGCAAAAAAGGGGATCAACAAAATGGCAGAACAGAGACGAGGTTTTAATCAGACAAGGCTGCTTTTCTTACTTTGACTCTACTGACAAAAAAAAAAATCAAAAATAAGACTTTAAGTTTGATTACAAGAATCAAATGACTATGATTGCCTGAAATCAATGGATTTATCAATCGATTCATTCATTGATTTATTTGATTGGCTTAACATACAGATGGATTCTTACAATCTTTCTGTCCAATACTCAGTTTTTTTCTCTGTCCAGTCAACGGGAGGGTCATGTTTGTTTGGGGGGGTAGGGTGGGGGTTGAGGACAGGGTCCGGCGAGAGGCCATGTTTGGAAGCAGCAGGGGTTCAGAGTGGAGGTGGCGGGAGGAGAGGGTGAGGGGCAGGGGTCGGGGGTCGGGAAGCTAGGGGCACAGTGTCAGAAGAGAGGAGAGCTGGGAAATGCAACGGTGGCCCAACATGAACCGCACAGCAACGTCCTACTCACTGCTTCTCCTCACAGGACAAACCACTGGAATCAAAGACGAGATGCAGCCTGTCACACTAATCCCATAACCACAATGATGTGTGAGCCTGGTGCAGCTCCACAGAGCGACAGGAACACAGCCAGCCAACAATCAACCTGCTCACTGCACTTGTCAGGATGTCCCTGGCTGTCGGCAGCATGGACTGTGCAAATACATATACAACTGCATTGGAGCAGTGCAAAAAAAAAAACAACAACAACAAAATGCTGTAAATCAATAGCTCCTCTGATGTGTTGCTTTTCTGCAGGTATGTTACGTTGCTGCCTTAAGGCATATCGTGTTTGCATCACACACACACACACAGTCACAAGCTGTTCAGGCTGGGTGGTGAGCCCCAGGCAAAGTGCCAGTGAGGGCTGGATGGGAGCGCGGTAGAAAGATGGAAGGAGTAAAGCAGTGACGTCAGGGCCGACACACACAGGCAAACATATTAAAGTGTCCCCCTCTGTCTATAAATGCGGGCTGAGGCTGGAGGACGGCAGGCTAACTACAGGCCCGGCTCACCAGCGGACCAGAAACATGGCCAAAAGTGTGAGAGCCACAGATAAAAGAGGTTCTCTTCCGTGATCACGGCCTTGTGTGGTGGGCACTGAGGGGACTTATTTTGATGTATGGTAATCCAAAGGCACAATTTGGACTTTCAGGGTTTGAGGTGCAGCCCCATGTGGTATATCTGACCTCTGCCCGGAACCGCAATGTCGAATATACACCGAGACTGTGGAGAGAAGGATCCATAAAACAAAGAATAATGAGGAAGCAGAAGCATGGAGAAGAACCATCAGCGAGGACACACAGACCTCGTTACTTCTTTTGTGGAACATACACAGCTCGTGTTTTGCGTGCTCCAGATTTGGTTGAAAGAATAGTGATAAACAACCTTGGCAGGAAAAAGCGGCCCATAAACTACTAAACAACACGATATTCGCGCATATAAAGCAAACACACTCAAATAAAGACGTGGGTAATTTCAACGTAGCCCAAAGAGATGTGGAAATAGATTTTATGAGCTGAGCGATTAAAGTCTAACGGAGCAGATTTCTGAAAAGCTTTCTCTTTAATGCTACACTGGGAAATGTTTTATCGCTATTTACCCACAATGCTCATAGGCGGCATGGGCACAGCTGTGCTTGTGTGGGCACCGATAAGTATAGAATAAGGTGGGCGCCTGCACTTATGTTGAAGCTCGGCGCACCATGTGACTCTACGTGTAGGTGGGAGGAGCGGACGCACAGAGCAGGATGAGAAAAATGCTGGATTTTTGTTAGAATTACAGAGAAATTAATAATAATGGCTGCAAAACGCAATTAGAAAAAAACACAACTGAGGAGGATAATTAGAGATACAGAGTACTGTAAGAAAATCATAGGAAACTTTTTTTTTCAGTACATATTTTCTTTCAATTTTCCACCACAGGTGAAGTGGACAGGAAGATTTTGATGTGTTTTATCTGGTGCACGGACAAAAAGAATTCCTGGCAGAAACGTCAGTGACTTAGCACAGCAGATCACTGGTAATCAGTGTTGGGCAATCACTGAGTCAAATGCCCTGTAAAAACAGAAAAAAAAAACCCAAAAACGTGGAGTGCGGAACAGCTGAACACTCTTAAACAAAAAAAAGCGTTCATAAAAAGTTACAAGATGATAAAAAGTATAAGAGCATTCGCTCCAGTCAGCAGAACATTAGTAGCGTAGGCTTGTCACCCATCTGGCATTGATATTTTGCTTCCGATAGCGTGTTTGGAAAGTTGCATAGCAATATATAACAATGAGCTTCATTTACAGTACAGGTGGTCGACCTGCCATGTTATTTGATTTATGGCCATAAATGATATAGAATGTCCACTTTACAATGATCATAAATGATTGTTTTTATGTAGATATTAGTTATGCATTACAATTTATGATGCATTTTAAAGGACACAGTTTTTTTTACATGTTCACTCAGGAGAACAGACACACAGTGTGTCTTCTGAGTGTGTGTGTGGGTGGGTGTCCGTGTAGGTGGGTCCTGCAGATGATGTCATCATGGTAATGGCGATTTGAACTCAAGAAAATCATCACTACAAGTGAAAAGAGTTAGCTTTTATAGAACTGGACGATTATGAGGCAACGGTGGGTCAAGTGAATGACGCTGCCTGGTTGCATTATGGGAAATTAGGGTTTCAGAGCTTGACCTGTATTAGAGACTAATTCATATTTATCTTAAACGAGGTTCTGATTGAGAATCAGAGTTAATTACTTTGAACAACATCCGTGCTCTCCCTGCACACACTGTTCAAGACAGGCAAACTGAACCTGGTTGTACTGTGGATTCAGTGCCTCTCAGTGATAAAGCCACTTTGGCTCTAGTTCCTCTGTGGTCCATTTCAGGGCGACTGTGTCCCACCACATCCTCGCTTCACTCAGACCCAGCTTATTATGCACAAACAGCCTTAAATTATACATATTGTTGTTGTTTGTCTGTGTGATATTCCCTGATTAGTCAGTATCTTGCTGAAATATCTGGTGCTGTGTGGCTTCTCGGTGAAGAGCAGCAAAATGAGGCCCAGATGCCCAATGAAAGCTTTGTCTGATAACACTAACAGAAGTTACTCTGATCTCTCCCTTAATCTGTGTGGGAGTGTGTGCACGTGTGAGCCAGCCTGCACACACACACACACACACACACACACACACACACACAGTTGTTTGTTCTACATTATTTCTGTGCCCTGCTCCTGGCACACTGTATGAGCAGACTGGCAGCCAATTGCTCCCGTGACCCTCTCGTCTTGCCACGCTAACAAGCTGGCGACCACACAACACCCCCCCCACACACACACAGAACTGGCCCACTAGCACGTGCACACACATACACAACGACACAGAGAGAGAGAGGGGGGAAAAAAAAGCTCACACACTGTCATCCAGGTAGGTCAGTGTGCATTAACAAAGCTGTGTCCCTCAGAAACTGACTACCTCGCACATCATTAACACCACGACAACATTCAGCAAAGCAACACCTTAACAACAACGCAAACATACACACATCGCCATCCTCAGGTAATATTAATATAGTTATGACGCCCCCCCACACACACACTCACACTCAGATACACACACAGTGAAAAGTTGAATAGCAGGTTTTCCCACCACAGAGCAGCAGGAGCAAGCAGAGCAGCAGACAGCAGATGAAATGATGAATTACATGATCACCTGCTATGCCTCAGAGCTTTTCATTCAGGTAGAGAATCACCTCCAGAGCAGGCAGAGGCACAGGCCCTCCCCTCCCCGTCCCCCCATCACCCCCTCCCCTCGTCCTGCAGCCCTCCTCTACTCATCGCTCACTCCCAACACCATCACCACCATCACCAGAACAGATGTCTGCTGTAACCCAGTAGCTCCCTTCGCTGTAGACACATGGAGACGCCATCTGGACCGGAACGCTGCTCCACTCCAGATTGGGGAAGGGTGTGCATGTCTGTGCGTGCGTCGCTGTGTGTGTGTGTGTGTGTGTGTGTGTGTTAATTTGTGTGTCTGTGAATGTAAATCAGAAGAAAGCGTGAGCTTCGTTGTGGGTTTGTGTGGACGTCTGCATGCGGCTGTGAGCGCGTTAGTGAGGAAGCGCGTCTCGGAGACAGACGGCGCCTGGTGCGTTCATGACACACCTGAGTGCCTTCGCTTGTGTTTATTTGGGTCTTATATTGTTTTTTTCGGTTCTGTCTTGCGCAGACTGTTGAGTCAGGCCCACGGCAGGTGGGACACCACTCAACAGCTCTGTCTAAACAACCAGCTGGACGAGGCGCTGCAACGTCGCTACCCAAACAAACCCTCATCCTCTCCCCATCGCCGTGCCGACCATCGCCTGCTCTCTCTCTCTCTCTCTCAGGGCTCAGCAACACAATAACAACACGCAAAGCACAAGCTGTACAGTATGCAGCTAACAAATTCACACTGCCCCAAAACCCACAGCAGTGTGGACTTTGGATTTGAAAACGAACGCACAAAATTACACATTTAAAATGCATTGGAAGTCAGACAGTGTGCGTGAGTGTAGGAGTACGGAGGATTTCTGAAGGCACTCGGGATGTCTTTATCTTCATCCTCCCCTCCACAGCGGATTTCTCCCACAGATTTACATCTCTGAGGCAGACAGGCGGTGGATGTTTCGCAGCTACTGGGCAACCAAAAGGCTTTGGTGAACCCACAGTGGACAACAGCAGACATCTGGTAGAAACACAACCCCACCCAGTGGCGGCATAACCAGAAAACAAGACAGAGGAGAGGAGAGGAGAGGAGAGGAGAGGAGAGGAGAGGAGAGGAGAGGAGAGGAGAGGAGAGGAGAGGAGAGGAGAGGAGAGGAGAGGAGAGGAGAGCGGAAAATGCAGAACAGCTCAGAGAGCTCACAGGAAATGCAAAGAGACTTGAATAAAACGACAGAGAGAGAGAGAGACAGACAAGTGGAGGGTGGTGTGAGCTGCAGTAGAGCATGTATACATGTAGACACATTATAATGTTTAATGTTGTTCTAACCATGGTAAGGAAACTGCACTCCATCGTTCTCATGCTTAATCTTCCTCTCCTGCACACTGGCCAAATGGTGCTGCACTGAAAGGCCAAACAGGGGAGAAGGGAAGAGTTAACAATGGACGGGAGGAGGAGAGGAACAGACAGAGACAGAGATGGAAAGAGTGAGAGTGAGTGAGTGAGTGAGAGAGGGAGGGAGAGAGAGAGTGAGAGAGAAAGAAAGGGGGTGGTTAGATAATGGGCAATGGGGGATTTTTAACGTTAGAGTGCAGCAAGCGTCTATTAAATAGTTACATCATTACTGCTGGCTGCATTCAAATGGCAGCATGTGAGTGGGAGTGACGGCTAAAACTTGGCGAATGGCGTGAACATTTAGCAGTTTGAAGGCATCCCCCAAAGTCATAAACAACCCCCGCGAGATGCACACAGAGTCTCTGGTAAATACATGTGACGTGAAAGCCAGCAGGATGGTTACAATGCTCCAAGCCAAAGGGTGAATGATTATGATTTAAACAGTAAATTGGCCGGTTACACTGCTGCGGCTCTGCTGGAATACAACAAAGAAGAATTGGATGGGAACAGGAGGAGACTTGTTTTTTGCTTTCTCGCTGAGAGTTACATTACAATATTAAAACCACCCTGATGTCTGTATGGTAAATATGGAATTGCAATTGATTTAAAAACAGCAGCTAAGGGCAAACGTTTAGCTTTAACAAGGGCTGTGTCCGAAATCGCCCCCTAACCCCTATATAGTGCACTATATAGTGAGCACGCCATTTTGTAGTGGTGTCCGAATGCTTAGGGATCATAGCATGTCCACTATATAGTGCACTCAATGTATCCCACAATTCACCGCGAAATGTAGTGTACATCCGATGGTCACTAACCGGAGCAAGATATCCCATCATGCATTGCCAGAAATTCTCTGGGCTGCGCGGAAGTGAAAATGGCGGACGGACTGGAGGGAAATATACATAAATATTATAAAATATAACAAAATACGAAAATAAAAAGTACAGGAAAGTAATCAA